>QLOH01000082.1:0-190000 GCA_026901365.1 Sesbania bispinosa
TTTTCGTTTCAAATTGATCTATATATTGAGTTATTGAATTTATATAATATTGTTGAATGTTAAATGTCTTTTTATGAGTTTGTTATATATTTTAGTATTATTATCGTAGATGGTAAAATATTATTAATCTCACTTATGAATCAAACAATTGACATAATAGCATTAATAAAATTTGAAATGATTAAAAAATGACTATTATGTTTTCATAATAAAACATTTCATTATAATTTTCTCATGTTTCATCACTTCACTTGATTAAGTCACTATGAAAAGTGACACACTCACCTATTTTATTTTCTTAACAAAAAATCCACATGACAATTTTTATATTTTCTCAATATTTTATTTTGTGTTTGTCTTTCACATACCTTCTTTTCAAATAGTTTTGAATCTTTCTTATAGTCTCTCAATCTCTTAAAAAATTGATATTTTGAAATCAAAGTATATATAAATATAATCCATGTTATATTCTCTCGTATTTTAATTTTAATTTATCATCATTATTATTTAATAATATATAATCATCAATTGATTTTTATAGTATAACAAGTAGTCAGATTTAAAATATTGAATATGTTAATTTATTATAGTCTCAAAATTTAAACTATATAAAGAATATGGTAATTTTAAAATTATAGATATTAGCAGTTGAATAGTATGATTATAATTATTATTGTGTATAAATTAATAATTTAAATTTAAAATAAATATCCTTTAAGATATATATATATAAAATTAAATCTGTAATTTAAATAAATTATACTATAATATCTACTTATTAAATCTAAATTCATTTTAAATTTAACATATGCTTATATATATATATATCAATTATATAAAAATAAATATTTTTTTATTTTGAATGGGATAGGATACTAGTTTATTATCTTTATATAATAAATTTTAGTTGTCATTTTTCAAGAATAATCTTAATAATATGTCTTTATCATTAAATCAAAAATATGAAATTTTTTGAGCTCTCAGCAATATTAACTACAAAGTAGCTAGGAAATAGCTAGAGATTTCAGTGCCAGAATAATTTGGGAGGCTACTGCACGGCCAAAGAGATCCAAATCCAAATTTTTGTCATTAGCATTATGCATAATGAAATAGTTTTCTTGGCTTGTACTTTGGCTTGTATTTTTAAAGTTAAACAAATTTAGTCCTTCCATCAACTTTTTTTAACTTAAAATCTTTAAATTCTCTCTTTCTACTTAACATTTCACAAATTAAATCGATTAAATTGTTTAAAATATTCTTAAACTCGATCAACTTACCAAACAAAATCTCAAATTAAAATTTACTAAAATATAAAAAATCCCAAATTTTTAATATATTTTAACTCTATTTCCATGGCGTACAAAATCCTTCAAATTTTATCAAATTTGATAAAATTTTAAATTTATTTCATATCTCAAATCTATCCTAGAATTTTAAATATGTAGATTGAAAATGAAAATTTAAAAGTTTTAGATAAAATATAATTGACGAAGGAGAGGCTAAATTTACTTAATTTTAGATATAGAGAAACATATGTATTTAAAAATAACCGCCCACGCATGAAACACGTACAAACATAATATAAAATCCAAATTCAAAGGACATTAGAAATCAACAGGGCCCAGTGGCTAGTCTAACAAACATAAAACCACAAATAAAATGAATGTCTGGGGAGGGGATCCCAATATCACATATAATAACACCCTCATTTTTATTCCTTTCACCATCAAACCTTTCTAGAGATTCAATGACCCTAAACTAAAATTTGAAAGACAAAGATTTATATTATTGACAATGTCATCAAACAAATTAACGTTAAAAATTAATGCTACAAAGAAATGAAAGGAGAGTGGCTAGCCATGTGCTTCAACATGCACAAGATTTGGCTTTCAAATTACTTGTGGGGACACCAAATCTTTGCCATCCTATTCACATAGCAACTTTTGACGTCCTTTCTGCCTGCCACATTCAAAGGCAAAACGTGGACTCTCAACCCTCAAGGGAGCAGCTCTCATTATGCAATTATCAACCTCACATTTATAATAACATCCCATCACTTATCTGTCAGATTTTAGGAACCCTAGAAGAAAATGCAAAAATAGACCGCAACTTTGGATAATACTAAAATCATGTTGTAAACGTGAATCCAATCCAAAGCATAATAATAGTGATAAATACAAAATTATGTAGTGGATTGGATATTAAGGCAAGCAAAATTGTATAGCATATACACAGAAAGATGCAAAATTTTGTAATGCTTGATTGATTTTTATTAAAATTATGTTTTAAATGTGGATTTAAGGTAATATTATTGGGGATAGCGTTGGCCCATACCCACGTAACCAGTATAATAGTAGTAGATTAGATATTAAGAGAAGCAAATTATGCGTGTAGTAGCTTAGACACCTAAAGATGTAAAATTTGCACTATCATAAGAAATTTTTGTTAGAAAGCATTCATTTAACCAATTGAGATACTATAAGAACTGTAAAGGGTGGGAATTGAAGGGTAACCACAATGCACCTTTCATTTACTATCAACTTTGTGCTGTACAAGCTCAGCAAGCTACTTTTTTTAGAGCTACTGAACCTCAAACTCCCAAGTCAATCCCTGCTTTATGTAGTATATATGGTGGTGGGCTTGAGTTTCCCTCAAATGTCCCAACAAAGCTTATTCTCCAAAAATGGAAGCAAAAAAAAAAAGAATTAAAAGAGAAAACAAAAGAAAAATGTATGTTTGATTTCCATCAAAACCATATTACAAACATGGACACAGAATATAGCGTTAGCTAGGATCCATATTACAAATATGGATTCAGTGGAAATCAAACATCCTAGAAGTCAATTTTCAAGGAGTGAAATTCAAAAAAAGGGAGCTCTGTGAGGGGTGGATTTCCTTGGGCGCTTTCTGAAATTCACTTTTTCAACACATTCATATGGCTCAGCTACTACAGTGATAGATGATATCTCTGTTTCTGAGATTTGGTTGTCATTTTGGTTGACAGGCTCCTCTGAAATCCTTTGTGAAGAATGATTTTTCTCTACAGAATTTTCTTCAATTCCTTGGTTTTGGGGCTCCACTGAAATCTAAGTAACAATGCACATGGATTCATAAATCACATATACTAATTGAGAATTAAGTAAACAGTAAATTTCACATCAAATTAAAGTATGCTCTTGTTACCTTGCATGTGATGGAGCAGAATCTATTACGGTTATCTTGTAAATGTCTTCCACATTCTTCACAAGAACCACCCCATTTTGGAGGTGTTGATGTTTTGGTTTCTTTGGCTTGAGACTCAGGGCTTCTATTAGCAGCTTTAGATCTTTTTGCTAGTTTGATATCTTTGGATGATGGCCGGGGTTTGAGATGCACAATCTTGTCATTATTGGATATATAAGTCTGTCAAATCATGTCACCATTGTAAGAAAAAAAATCCCATTTTCCTCAATCACTCAGTTTTTAATTAGAAAAATGAATTCAGAACTTTGGTGAAAGACTAAGGGGTCATATTAGTTTCCAATAATGCTAAAAATACAGTCCAAAAAAAACACAAACATAGCTGATTTCACAGATGACAGCATTAGCAAATTAATGGTAATATACTTGACTCAATGGTTAGAACTTATAATAAAAGATGCACAATTTCTTGAATTTGGACTAAACCCATTTAGAAAATTAAGATATTGTAAATCCATCACCTACACAATTCATTTCAACAACACAAACTACATAAAAGTTCTATATATTCATTCATGGTAACATGGTAGCAGCAATGAATGAGATTACAATTAAGAAGCTGGATTGATTATAAACAAGAGAGAATAACATACTTGAATATTTGAGCAGTCAAAATACTTGTGTAGATCAGAATGGCGAACAACATCATGATAGCAATATTTGTATATCTGAAATCTTCGATGGAGGGAATGAGCTTCCTTACAGTACCTACAAAAGCTAACTGCACAGTCTACACAGAACACATTCTTCTCATTGAACTTAAGGTCTTGGTGTTCTTCACAATTGCCAATCTTGATCCTCAGAAGGGCACCAAGCCAATCTTCTTCCCTTTCATTTGGTAAGGGATTCTGCAAAATCCATCCATATTGGCATCAAAACAAATTCAAGAAAGCTCATAAATTACAAAAACAGTTCAATGGTTAAAGATCATTTCTTGACATAATCCTTATCAATCTCAAATAACCAACATTTCAAATTGAGAACATTGAGTCACAAACCCACAACCCCACATTCATTATCAAACTCAAATTCCAATTTTCAAGATGTAGTGAAAAATCAACCTAACAAGTAAATCAAAAGTTGCAATCTTTGATCTTCCTCATATCAAATTTGAACGCATGTTAATAGAAAGATTACTCCCCAGGAATCAAAATGGGCTATTTTCAAGAATCAAATGCAGTGAACCAAATAATGCACACAAAATTTGGGAATGCATTGAAAGGGTATGAAGCAATGATTTTGAATTGAAATTGACAAGAAAAGCAAAACTAGTGAATTCAGATTCAAAGAAACAAGAGTTGTAAATGTGCTAACCATGTCTGCTCTTTCTCACTCTCTAGCAAATTCAAATTGAAATTGAAATAGAAATTATATTAAGGAAGCAGATGGTATTTATAGAGAAGACCAAAAAAGAATAATAATGTAATTCAGAAAAGAGAATGAAAGGGGAAAAAAGTGCAAATGGAAACAAATATATATGTTTTCCATTTTGAAATTCAAAGAATTGTGAGTGTGATTATTATGAAACCAATTTTCAATTGGATGTCATGTGGGACCCAAAATGGGAAAATTAATAAAGTTTACCACGCGCTGACCCCACGCATTTGTTTTTCTTGTTTTTTTTTCATGAATAAATAAAATAGAATATCTGTTAATTATTGATCGTCAACCCCGTAATTTTAATATCATAAACTAAATTGTTATGATGATAGTGCTGTTATGAATATTTATTAAAGGTAAATATTTATATATTATTTATTTTGATTTGATTGGAAATTAATTATCTTGAAACTTGTATGCGCTTGATAATCGGTTATCAATATCAATTTTTTACGGCATATCAAATCAAAACTTATACCGATTTGATTTAAATTTTTTTTTACGTGGATTTGATTTAATTTTAGTTACTTGACTCTTGCATAAAAATGGAAATAGGGGCCTGTTGTGAGCCTATATGTTTATATAGATCTAAAGCAGATAATAAATTAGACCTTTTAAAATTAATAAAAATTATTGAAATTTTATTTAAATATTATATTTTAAATTTATTGAGATGCAAAATTACTTATTTAACTAGTAAGTATTATGTGATTGTAATATAAAAACATTTAACAGACAAAAATTATAAAGAATGTATCTATAAATAATAAAGAAATTGAGAGTAACAAAGTTAATTAATGAGATAAATGAGATAATTAAATTAGTTAAATTAATTTGTTAAAATTATTATAATTTATTTAAAATTCATCTTTTAAAAATTTAAGGATGTAAAATTACTTAATAAATTTGCATAATAAATTTTCAAAATACCACTTTTTGATAAAAGTACATCTTTAGGAAAATACAAAGGGGGACACCAAACATACCAAGATCCGGTTTATCTTGGATTATATTCCACAATCTTGGGTCCTTTATGAGAACCCCAAGTGTCATACCGATTACGTGGAAACATTGGCAACCCTAAAACAAGTGTCATACTGACTACCTGGAAACATTGGCAACCCTAAGAAAGTGAGTAAAACTTAGTACTGAAAATAAAAAGCTTTGAAACATTTGAAATATATTAATATTTCCAACCATACCGGGTGCGGAAGGTATGGAAAATCCTTCCTTCAATCAATAACAAACATATTCATATTTAGTATAATGCTTGGTCGTGTACCTTTACTCTTTGTTTCTAAGAAGGAATAAATGATGCTAATGCTGCATAGACTATGACTTTGTTGCCCTGACCTATTAGTGTTGTAATGAAATAAGTGACAAGGTATGACAGGTAAAAAATAAGGAGGATTTATATTCTAATTTTAGTTTAGAGGATCCTAAAAAGACCCCCACCAAGGAATTTGATTTTAAGCTCAAAACAAGTGCAACAACAATGGATTTAGCTCAAATTTCAAATCCCACTTGGTGTTTGATAAGACTCAAGGATGGTTCATTCAAATTCAAAACTAATTACAAATGAAGTGCTCCCTAGCTTATATGGAGATTTTTGGCGTCTACACTCATCATGTCATTCACTCAATTATCCCACCAATGGCTCAACTCTGATATAACACCTAGTACCCAACTAAATAAAAGTCAACTAAAAACATACTTAGTGCTAAATGTAAGTTGTGACCAACATTGGCCTAGTTACAAAAAAAAAACCCAGATTAGGTCAATTAATTTACTTGAAACTAACGTAATCCTAAGTATCCTCTCATGAGGTCAAATGTCCTCCATGAACCCAAAGGTCAAGTCCTAGATGTGGTGATCCTCTTCATGGTCAACCCTCATTCTTTAGCTTTGACTTGATTCTTCATCAAGGCTCTCAAGTAATCTTCACTCTCTCTTTCTTTTGGCATCTTCCTCTCGAGGTAGTCATCTTTCCCTTATGCTTTAAAGAAATTCATCCTTAAGGCTCTCAAGCAATCTTCACATTGTCTTAGTTTTGACATAGGTGTAAGTGTAGGTGCGAGTGTAGGTGTAATGGTATAAGTCTATATGTAAGCGGGGGGGTGTTAGTGTGGGACTGTGGGTGTAGGTGTAAGGGTGTGGGTGTGGGTTTAAGTGTAGGGGTGTATGTGTTTGAATGTAAGTATAGGTCAATATGTGGTGTGGGTGTAGGGGTATAAATGTAGGTGTAGGTGTGAGTATAGATGTTGGGGTAGGGTGTAGGGTGTAGGTGTAGGTATAGGTATAGGTGTGTGGGATGTTGGGGTAGGGTGTAGGTATAGGTATAGGTGTGTGGGTGTTGGTGTTGGCGTGGGTGCAAGTGTTGGGGTAGGTGTGGGTATGGGTGTTGATGTGTGGGTATAGGTGTAGGTGTACATGTGAAGAGGTGTATGTGTAGGTTTAGGTGTACGAGTGTAGGTGTATTTAGAGCCGACAAAATAGGTCGGCCTGACCAAACTCGCATTTCTATAGGGCATGAGCACTAAAATTATAGGCACAATTTTTTACGGGCTTTTTAGCCCGATAAAATTAAGCCTGCACTAAATTCGAGTTCATGTCGAGTAGCCCGGGCGGGATTCAGGCTACCCGAATACATTAAAAAAAATCCCTTAGAAAACTAATGGGCTAATAAAAAATCTGTAACGATAAATCCCTAATAGGCTAATTTTCTTTGTCTCTCACACTCACGCTCACGTCTTTGTATATAACGATCAAAGGGACAATTTGGCCACTAGTGTGCTATTTAGCTCAAGCATGGCGTGGCTTAGATAGGTGATTATGGGTTTGGATAGCCATGGATTAGGAATGATGATGTAGTGGTGAGCTAGGGGGACGACTCGAAGATTACAAAAGTTAGGTGCAGAAGCGGTGTCTTGAGGCTTTGGATGAGACATAAACAAGGTGGTGTGTAAATGGTGGTGTGGCGATTAGTAATGATGATGTGGAATGTACTAGGGATTGTTACGAATTGAAGGTGTTAGTGATGGAGGTGGTCTGTAGGTTAGTTGACTATGGAAGGTTGATGAAGTTCGAAGCATGTGGATAGGTGTTGGATGGAAGGATAAGTGGCTAAATGGTGGTGAACGATTGTTGGAGCTAGCAGAAGAAATAGAGGGGCTGAGAGAATTATTTTCATTGAAAAGGGGAGATGTTTTATTTTTTAAGGATGCATTTGAAAATCCAAAAGAAAAAATCTCACTTGTATTATGTTGGAAATATATAATATAATAAAACCATTCATGTGTCCTTCACAGCCTCTGTGTCCAAGTGGTCAAGAGTTCGATCCTTGTCGTCCCCATTATTCCAATAAAAAATAAAAGGTTTAATTTCAACATGAGGTAGATGGGTCTGTGCATTGTTCATGCTTCAATCCCAAAGGGCTCTTGCGTGAGGGGGCGTGTTGTAAATATATTATATAATAAAACCATTCATATGTCCTCCGCCCATTAGCTTAAGATTTTGGGGTAGTTGATTCTTGACATATTCTATATTTTTTTATGATTGACGCATAAATATTAAAACAGAATATAAGAGGGTGGAAAGTATAATTTTTTATTTTGTAGAAGTGTAATTTTTTATAATTTTTAAGAAGTCAAGTTTTAACCGGGTCGACCCGCTTAAGCCCGCTACCTGCATAGGGTCGGGCTTAGGCTTTAATTTTACAGGACCGAATTTTAGCTAAATTTTTAGCCCAGCCCATCAAAGCCCTCTACCCACATAAGGTTGGATCATGATTTAATTTTATAAGACCAATTTTTAGCCGAGTTTTTTTAGCCCGACCCGTAAAAGCCAATTACCCACTCCGGGCCCTGCCGAGTAGTCCATTTTGACAGCTCTAGATGTATTTGTGTGGGTGTAGGTATAAGGGTGTAGTGTAGGTGTAGGTGTCAATGTGAGAGCATATATAGGTGTAGGTGTGTAAGGGTGTCTGTGGGTGAAGATGTAAGGGTGTGGGTATAAGTGTAGGTTGTATTGAATCTATTGATACTCCAAGAGTAGAAAAATGAATCTGCATTAGTTTCGCTGTGAATGGGTGTTGAAACACCCATACACACTCATACTCACACCTATACCCCTTACACACCACACCCATACCTACACCCTAAACACATTCACACACACATACCTAGACACTTGCACACCCATGCGAGGGTTGTCATCAGGCTTATTAACACTTTATTCAACTTTGAGTTTATTTCTAACAAATGTAATTTTTCTATATTTCTTCTCAAATGAAATGGAACTTTCTATATGTCTCAATATATGCGAATGACATAATCATCACAAGTTTAAATCTTTCTTTAGATCAAAATCTTATTACAAAGTTGATTACAATGTTTACTCTTAACATAAATTGGTTGATCTGGAGTACTTTCTTGGCATTAGGGATGAAAATAGGTTGAGCCGAGGTAGGCTTTCCAAGACCTGAGTCTGGCCTGCACCTTAAATCCATGGCCTGAGCCTGGCCTGTTTACCTGATATAGGCTTTATTTTATGGCCTGAGCCTAGCCTATTTAAAGCCTGACTTGGCCTGAAAGCCTGCTTAAAAGTCAGTTTTATAGTAAGGTGCTTGAATATATCACAAACATCTATTTGAATAGACTTATAAGTTCAAATATTTTATGGAAAACAACATATTTATATATTTACACAAGCTAATAAGTATGTAGTTATAAGGTAATATAATAAAAATCTTTATAATAATAATAATAATAATAATAATAATAATAACAACAATATATAAAATATTAATATTTCATTTATATTTAATTAAATAGGTCGGCCTAATAGACTCAAAAGACTTTTTCGATGCATGAGACCTGGCCTGTTTTGCTATATAGGCTTTTAAAAAAGCCTTGACCTGATCTATTTAATAAATTGGCCTGGCTTGATGTAGGCCAAGCTGTAGACCCCTGACGAGTGGTCTGGCTTGTTCCCACCCCTACTTGGCATTGAGGTTAAGTGTTAGTCAAATGGATCTTTGTTACCCTTTTAGTCAAAATATATAAGGGATTTAATTCATAAGGCTCCTGTGGGTGATTCCAAGTGTAATTAAACTCTTGTGGCAAGTGGTTTTAAGCTCATCAAGTTTAGGAGCAATTATATGGTTGATCCACAATTGTACATGTCAGTTATGGGTGCTTTCCAGTACACCACTATTATCAGACCCGGGATCAATTATAGTGTCAATAATGTGTGTCATTTATGACAGAACCTTTAGAGGAACAATTGAAAGATAGTCAAAAGGATCTTATGTTATCTAAATGACACACTTGATTATGGTCTTCTCCCATAGCAACTTTTTTCCCCTTATTTTTTTTATCTAGTTAAAATTAATTATTATTTTGAATTATATTCTTGCATTCACTTTAAAATAAATGAAAATATAAATAATAATATTAAAATTAATTAATAAGAGAGCCAAATAATATAATAAAAAATTAAATAATAATTTTAATATAGACTACTACTAGTAGTAAAAAAAATAACAACTTAGATATTCTATTTCCATTGATACCATTTGTTAGCATTCGTGGAGGATTTGCTGGAATTTTGGAAATAGCATAGCTGTTTTCTTTTCTTCTTTATTAAGATTTCTGTTGAAAATTCACCCCACACCCACTCACATCACACCATAGACCTTACCATTCCAATGACTCGTGACAGATAACATTACAAGGTCACAACTCACAACTAACAAGCCAAGCCAACGCAGTTCCGTTTACGAAATTACGGAACTACCCCTTACCGTTCTGCTTCATTCAAAACAAAACCTCTCGTCTCGTCAACCTGCTTCAGACAAAAAACGTTGTGTTGTGTTGTGTTGTGCCATTCGAAATGTCGGTGAGTTTCCTCTTCCTCAGATCCGCCGCCCTTCCCATTTCTTCTGTTAATTTTGTTCCTTCAAGTTTCTTATCGCTTCAGATCCTTTTGGGTTTTATTCTCTTCTTCTTTGTTATGGCGCATTGTGTTCTGTTGCTTCACATATTCCACTTTATATTTGTTGAATGGGAAGTGGGAACTCTACCTTCATTGATACTATGAGTGGTTTAGATGTTCTAGTTATAAATATCAATGCTTTCCTTCAATCAATAAGTAATGTTCTGGAATTTTGAATATACAATGTTCACCGCTCACCTTTTGGATCTAATTGAAGTAGTAGAATTGTTTTTTTCCCCTTCACAAAATTGGGGATGTTTCATTATTTGAGAAATGCCCATGAATGGTTGTTGATGTTGTTAAGTCATCAAGTTACATTAGTTGAATTCATGATGCCATATTTTAATTGCTTCTTTCAAAGTGGAACTCTATCACATTGATACTTTGTTATAACCTCTCCTCTCAGCTTGTTGACTCTCTGTCCATGTGCTCTGCAGATAGTGCTACTACTCATTAGGCTTTTGTATCTTGCTGTCTTAATTCCATCATTACTTCTTTGATTTAAACTTCTAATTTTCATTGGATCTTCATAATTCTTTTGGAAGAAATTTAGAAAATATCTCTTTTTACATTTGACTACTTGGTTTTACATTTTCTCTTTTTGCACATTTCATTACTTCTTGGGCTCCCTACATTACAGAATATCATCCTAGGCTACAAGTACCTTAAATTAACATTTTATGTGCAGAGCCCAGTGGACCATACCGATCGCAATCAAAGAGCTGAAGCGATTCCCCACTCTACAGCACCACCAAATTGGTCTGCTCATGTTTCAGAGGTAAGGAAGAAATTTTTACATAGTAACATTGGTTAGCTAGCACTATGATTGTAGAATACATGATCCAGGAATGAACATTATGTTTCCATTGTGGAATCCTGGTCACAGCTAGCAATATAAATTTGCATGCCTTTAACAGTAAAATCTGTGCCAGCAATGGTAGCTGCATTTGAAAACTACTGATAGATTATAGATGTTACAATTAGGTTTTATTCACATGTCTTAAGGGCACTAGTTAAGGAATTAAAAAAGAAATTACTTAATGAAAAGTAGCTGTTAATATCTTGAAAATCCAAAAAGTTAATTTGGGTGCATATTAACAAAACCCTCAGAATTATTTGAGATTCTAATTATAATTTCTAAGTTCATGCTGTAGGGGACCATAATTGACTTGAATACTATTTCAGTTTTGTTTTGTTTGGAAAATTATGTTTGCTGGTTGACAATCTTGGTTACTTTAGGTTAATCCTTTCAACCAATTCTTATCTGTGCCCCACTGTCCTTTGTTGGTATTTTACTTGTGCCAATTTTTCTTAATAGTTTGAGATTTTAGATACTCCTTGATGGCGAAATTTTCAAGTCCGTTCCATTTTGATTTCTTACAGATAAGAACTGTTAAGGTTAGCAACATATCACTCATTACTTTGCAGAAGGACATCGAAGAGTTCTTTTCATTCTCAGGTGATATTCGATACATTGAGATGCAAAGGTCAGAAAACTCGCAATGTTCTTATCTTTATTCATTTCTTATGAATGTTATTGTCTTGACTTTTATAATAAATGTCACCTTAATCTTTGGTTGTAATTCTACAGGGAAACTGATCGTACCCAGGTTGCTTATGTTACTTTTAAGGATTCACAGGGAGCAGAGACAGCAGTTCTCTTGACAGTATGTTTACATGCAAATAATTTTTGCATTGAAAATGTTATTGTACATTATTAAATAATAATATGCGTACATGACGCATGGCACCAATGTACCCTATTAATTCTTTCCATTCAATCTCTAATACAAATAAAAATAAGATAAAATGAAACAGATACTTTTAGTTTATTTTCTTTTTAAAAGTCATGCACTTATTCTTCTATTTATAATATAGGGTTCCAAGATAGCTGATCTATATGTCACCATTACACCAGTGGAGAAGTACCAGCTTCCTCCTGAAGCTCTTCTCTCTAGTCCAGTAAGTACTTGATTGTTAAGTAATCTTATGTTATTCATTGCATGCAATGGAGGTTATGCCATGTGCTGCTACTAATACATCTATATGTAGCTATGTGATAATTATAAACTCTTTTGCTGAACATGTTTATGCCATATGCCCAAAATGTCAGTGTTGAAGTAACATAGAATGCTTATGTGTTTCCTGCATCCGATTCATTAAATTATTATTCTTGACTGACTCCTAGTTTCAGGTTTTGAAACATATGGCTTCACTATTGCCACGAAATTTATATGGTGCTTAATATCTTTGTCTGGGTATGATAACTAAAAATTTTTAGATTCACTTTGTTCTGCTGTTGACGTCAGCAACTTATCTGCATTAGTTAAAACAACTCTGAACTGAAAATGATGGCGCGATCTTGTATACACCAAATTACCACTAGTGCCATAGAAGATCTATATATGCCCTGTTAAACCTCTTTTGTATTAAGTTAGATTAATAACTAAATGGGTATATTGTGGGTGTTGTATCTGGTGCTCAAGCAATATGCACTGCAATCTTTATAACTGGACAGATCTAAAGGAAACTTTTAGATCTTGATGCACAATCTCTGCATGTGTATAGAAATTCCTCCCTCCCCGCTTGGTTGGAAATTCTAATTTCTTTAATATCAATTTCTAAGTGTCTGTGAAGTTTCTAATGTACAATGCTCTTCTCAATAGACAAACCAAAGTGCCACTGCAGTTAAGGCTGAAGATGTAATAAGCACAATGCTTGCCAAGGGTTTCATTTTAGGAAAGGACGCAATCAACATAGCAAAATCCTTTGATGAACGCCATCATTTGACCTCAAATGCTTCTTCCACAGTTGCTTCCATTGATCGTAAAATGGGTTTAAGTGATAAACTAAGTATCGGAACAGCCATTGTCAATGAAAAGGTGAGAGAGATGGATGAAAGGTTTCAGCTCTCTGAAATGACGAAGTCTGCTATTGCTGTTGCTGAGCAAAGGGCAAGTAGTGCTGGATCAGCTATCATGAGCAATCCTTATGTATTAACTGGAGCTTCATGGGTGTCAAGTGCCTTTACTGCTATTGCAAAGGCAGCAGGTGATGTCAGCACGATGACTAAGGAGAAGGTTGAACAAGCTGAGGTGGAAAAGAAGGATATAATTTACAATGAAAGGAAAGGGACTGTTGATGAATTTGCACAGATGCACTTTGAGGAGTCTTCAAATGGGGGCCCTGCAGTAGTTCCTGTTAATTCAGACAATGATAGTAAGCTGGGAATTATAACTTGAACTGATTCACAATCCCTTAACATCTTCACAAGCGCAGATGGATTGACTTAGTTGGCATAGTCAGTCTTCAGTTGCTGCCAATTTGTTGTATGGTGAAAAGTCTTGTTGATTGTTGATGTAAAGGTTTGTATAACAGATCATGATTCCTAATTAGGATCAACATTCATGTAAAATAATTCATTGTTATTTGTTAATATAATACTTTCTTTTTTTTTGAGTTTTTTCTTCACTCACTTCTTCTCTCCTTAGGTCATGTGTTTTTGGAGGGGTTTTAATACAATATCGGTAATATAGTTTAATTTTGCAGAACATTATTTCATCAGGAGCATGACAGATAATTACATAAGTCTATGTTTTATTGTTTTCATTTTCCTTTACAAAGAAAGAATAGGTAAGATAACTCTGCTTTCCACATCTGTATTTGCTTGTCATGAATGTCTTGTGCAGATCGTTTTCCGATTGCAAGTTCTCAGACTCCTGTTCACAGCTCCGTTGATGTCTTCAACACAGAATTCACCTTAATCTTAATGTGCCTATTTCGTTTTCACTTAACAGGCAACAATGCAATCGTTTGAGACTAGGCTTTTGTTGTAACTATAAAACAAGTAATTATGTAATTATTTTAGATTAGTTTCTTTTATTAGGATCAATTTATTTTCTTAGATGTTTCTCTATTTTGGGTAGTAATTATAGATATGGGTCTATAATGTAAACACACAATGTATTGATTACTAGTACGTAATGTCAAACATATTTCCATCTTATAAGTTAGTATTAGAACTGCCAATCTCAGATAGTTCTTTCCTGTTGCCATCATTAGCCTTCATTACAGATAGAACCAGCCTTCAGCGTTGTGTTCATTCGGCCCTTATTGTACGCTTCACAGGCTACATGTTGAAAACAAATATTTTGCTACCAAACAAGGGACCCCCCTTGGTTACCAACTATTATAAGATACTGAATGGATTATGTATTAAGTTGGATTTGTACCAAAATCTCAAGATGGAGTGTATGAAGGATGCTTCTATCAGATTGGAGTATAGCAAGGATTCTCTATTTTGAGTTCCTGTATGGACTGATGTGTGTAAACTGTAAAGGAAGTGTATCAGATGAGAGCATAATGTAATTTATTAACAAATATTTGAACTTTTATCATATGATTTGTCTCAACTATTTTGAAAATCAAACAAAATAAATGTTTTTATATTATCCAATCCTTCACTTTATGACAAATCAAATGCTTCAAAAAGATTGCAAGGAGGTGAGAAAAGACGATGTCTGCTAAGGAATGAAGGAATTATGTATACTGCAACTGTATAACCCTGTAATGTCTTTGTTGGTATATAACAATTACCAGCTGAGTTTTATGTCCCGTTGTTAGATTTTTCAAGGCTTCCAAAAAATGTGGATACTTTGTCTTCTATATCTGTTACTGGTTTAGAACAATCAATATAGTTACATGGGAAAAAGAATGGGATTTCCTTCCTCTCAGGTAGGTAAACAAATGAAAATTATTCAGTATTAATGATGAATCAACCAGGCATAAGAAAGCAATTTTTTCTTCAGATGGGTAGGAGCTATCGCCACCAAACTGAATGCACAGCCGATTTGCTTTCATCCAGCTACTATGTCATAGATAGCGTAATAACCATTCCAGACTCTGTTGAAGTGAAGATAATAAAAAGTTTCATCTTAAATACATCAATCATACCAATAAGAGAACTCAAATGACAACAAACAAAATGACTTATTTCGTTCTAATTGTAGTGTGGGGCTATTCTCAGCATAACAGATGAAATGATGTGATTAATTTTATAATACCTATATATAGTTTCTCATCATGACATTTCAGAGAAGTATTTTTTATTTTTGTAGTTTTAACTTTTAACCTCGAAAAAAAAAAGTACACTAACAGATAATACTAAATAGGAGGATCATACCTCTATGCATGCATGCAAATTCTCATCCTTTGATCTAACGTGGATCTGCAAAATCAATTGATTAATTATCTACATATGACATTCTAATTACAATCTTTCTCAATACAGGAAGGCCTCTATGGAGATTACAGGATAATCCAGTCAAAAGAAAAGGTGCAACATTTAGCACTTAGGCATTGTACAGAACGTGAGTGCTTCCACAATTTCAGTGCAAACAATATCGTAGTACTCCATTGCGATTGAACCAAAACTACAATCATGAACTAAAATACTATAAAAGAACAAATTAAACTGAAATCCATGAAGCATATCTTGCTTTGCCTAAAGAATATATAACTAAACGTACCATACCCTATAATGTTTACCCCATATGCATTTAAGATTCAAATAAAGACTTAAGCTCTGTATCGCTACGATAATTACCCCTATGACTTTGTGGAATGCGTTTTGATTGAGTTCTAGACAAGCCAATATTACAAGTGCAGCAGCAACCGTTGAGGGCCAGTAGCACAGTTGTTCATGAGCCGACAGAGCCAGTACTGCTAGGTACTTGACCCTCTTCTCCACATCTGCATCAGCATTGGCAGCTTTTAGGTAGAACCTGTAAAATTTTATAAGGGTATAATTTAGGCTGAATAAATATGAAAGGGCAAGTAGAACACTATTTTCCTTATGAAGCTCGAGTTACAATTTTTCAAGAAGGCGGTATAAGTTTTTCTTCATTGGTTCTATGTGAAGCTTTTTTATTTTGTCTTCGTCGTTTTGAAACCCCCATACATGTATTCTTAACTATGAGATTAACCCTTAATCCGAGCAAATAGTAATAGTTAGGTAAAGTTCTCTCTAAAATAGTGACTTAAGAATAGAACCATAAGGTAAACTATGGGATTAACCCTTAAGAATACAGATCTCTAGCGTTAAAGTGAAATTTTAATACACAGTCTACTTTTATAATGTAATGGGCGGTGCTATCTCAAGTTACAATTACAAAACTTTCTTTTCATTTTTAAATTATGCACAGTTGTTGAGGCAAAAAAATCACTTATTAGAGAAATAATAGAACATAAGGCTTTGCTATGAACCGCTCATTTTAAGTTGTTTCTCAAAAGTAAATAAAACTTTGAACGATGAAAGGAGACCAGAAATAATGAATATTTGCAGCTTGTAACTATCATGCAAAATTTTAGATCATATTCGTGCCACAAGAATGTAAAGAAAAACTTATACCACAAGAAGTTGTAGATGGTAGGCAGAAAACACTGGAACTCGAGCACCTCCTGCACCATCCATTCCATAGCTACCACCTCGCATCTACTGTACACACTGCTTCCTATGTAGAAATACTTTTGCCCCACTCTATAGTGCCCACACAAGACTTCAGTTATGCATTATTGAACAAATTAAGAAAGTCACATTGTTACATAAATCATGACTAAGAATCTTGGTAATAAAACGGAGATAATACATAATTTGTACATTTTATTTTTTTTATGTGAATAAATGGTATCCCCTAGTCAGGAGATAGAAGATCATTCAAGTGGGTTGAGCCTCTACCACCAAAGCCTTTTCCACATCTCATTATAAAGGATTGACCCAACTATCTATCAATATTGTGTTAGACTTTATTGATTATGATTTCATTTTGAACTAACTGACGCAGCTTTATTTTGATAAATTTTCCGTGTAGCATATAATAGGAACTAATAAGCTATCTAGTTTATATTTATATACATTTTAAAAATATATTTAACGTTAATTTTTTTGGTGTACATATTTAACGTTAATTTTAATACATATCAATAAAATAACAAAGAATTTCACATTAATAAATATAATTTAAATAATAGAAATTTTCAATTGAATTTTGAGATAAAATTATACAATAAAATATTATTTAATGGTATAAATGTATTTTTTTTTTGTATAAATCATCTCTTCTCTGTGTGCTCGTATGAAGTAAGCTAACCCAACACTTGATGTTAGATATTGACAAATAGTTAAAAATAATTTGTTTAGATAATTACAAAATTACTAATAACCCTCTTAATGTTTTAATTATTTTTTTATATTTAAAACTTATTTTCCTGTAATCTAGCTTATAATAAAAAAGATAAAATTTATTAACGTTTACATTTTATAAGTCATATGTAACATATAAATACCTGGATGTTAGTAAGTGTAGTTTTTTTTTAAGAATAATAAGTGTAGTTAAGACATTAGTTAAAATATTAAAAATAAAAAACTTTTAATAGAAAAGATAGTATTTAATATTAGAAAGGGAATAAATAGCATTGGGCCTAACTTATAGTCCTAATTATGGAAGGTTTTAATTTGTAGAATTTAACTATTTTGTAACCCAAATTTCAAAGGAGTTAATAATACATTAAAAAATAAAATTTATATTTATACCTGAAAGTTGAAAATTTATATTATTATTTTATTATAATTTATCCTGATGATCATAAGAACCAAATTCTTTTTAATTACGTGACAACGCATGACTAATGACTGTAAATATACTCAAATTGAATAAAAATTAGTAAATTCTAATATATTTTCCTTGACCCAATACCAAAATAAAAATCTATTTTCCTTGAATAAATCTCAAACCCTCCCCCCTTAAAAAAAATGAGGCTATTGGAAGAATTGTAAAGACACAGGTGAAGACAATTCCGTCCGACCACGGGAAGAAATGTAAAGATTAATTATGTACCTGTTATATGGCTGGTTTTCTTCGATCCTTGTGGCTAACGTGAGGCAGGCTATTCCAACAATATGAAGGTTTCGTCTGGCTTTGAAGTATCCTTTGCTCAGGAAACGGTCAAGTAGGCTGATTCCAAGAAACAACGTCTCTTGCCGAAGCTGTTTTCGGCAAGATTGCTGCACATTCAAAGCAAATTTCATAAATAATTTTTTTTTTAAAAAAAAAATTAATTAGCAATTCAAAAGCCCAACAGCTTCTTTAGAAGAGGTATTTTTGTTTTTGGTCAGAGGAAGTATTTTGAAATGATAGTCTCAATACCCGACGCTAAAAAAAATGTGACCCAAATCTAAATGGGTTCTCACAGAATAAATTCTTTTTAAATATTAGTTGTTGGGAGATTGCGTTTATTTGGGGAATAAATGTCACCAAAAAAAATATGGCTAATAAAAAAGCTATATATTCATCTCGCTGTCTGAAAGACGGGAGGAAGAAAATTGAATTGCCATTCATCAAAGGGAAACTGTTATTTGGTAATTTCATCATTAAAAATGTTAAAAATATAATAACCCTGAACCCGCATCGAAAAAAAAAAAAAAAAACAGATAGAGAACCCACATGATATATAACCCAAGAGTGAAATTTGTACAACCATTCAATATACAACAAGGAAAAATAAAAAAAGAAAAGATAAAGAAGAGAGAGAATTGTGAGATGTGATATGTGATGTGATAGAGATATATAGAGAGAAAAAGTGTGTTGTATGAGTTTGTTGTATTTTTTGATTTTATAAATATGTTATCTCAACCCAAAATTCCTTAACGCATGAAAAAAAAATTATGACCACCTAGTTAATCAAGTCATCACATAGAATGCAATGTATCATCCACGTTAATTTTGAGCCTTTAACGCAATGCATGCTCTAATCCAAATGTTGAATGCGTCCTATCTATTCCAAAAATTGAATTATATTAATCTTTCATGGAGGAAAAACAAGTAGGAAAGAATTCTCTCTATCTATGGACGTTCTTCTTACGTTTACAGTCTGCAGAGTACAGAAAGCAAAATCTGTCTTTCGAGAACCCAAAGTCAAGTAACTACCCACATGCACGAATACGAGAAAAGTGCATTGCATGCATGGGTGATGCAGGGATTTACTAAAGTACGCCGCAACACTCACAGAGCCATCGGTCATCCAAAAGAATCTGACGTGTCACGATACGATTGGAAGCTATTGACAATTTTCCAACAATCTTATTGCACAGAATGTATGCTCTCTAACTGAATCCAGTTTGGTTATCACTCTTCAAACGTGTTCTCTCTCAGGCAATCGGAAACTCAACTTAATCAATAACTAATTCTTAACTCTGTTTTAAATTCAACCAAGGCAACTTATTAATTTCTTGCTGAGCAAAACTATATAAAAACTAAAAATAATAACGAAAACACAAGAGAAAAAGCATAATAATAATAATAATAATAATAATAATAATAATTAATAATAATAATGGTGACTTGGATTTAGATTTAGAGCGACCCTACCTCAACGATCCACTGAACCATTTGCGAGCGTTGTTGAAGCACGAGCTCGCCGAAATCCGTGGTAGAGAAATACCGTTCAGCATAATTCCACAGGAAAACTTGCCTTCTTTCCCTCTTCCTTAGCATCTGGTAGCTGTCTTCGTCATCCAAATCTTCGAACCTCACAAACTAAAATCAGAAACACCAAAAATAACAAGTCCGAATAACGAGTTCACAAAATTAAAAAAAAAAAAAAAAAAGAGGAAAAAAAGATTTCTAATAGAACTAGTAAGTAATATTGAACATTGAAATAATTGAAGCAGTAATTAAGCAAGCAGGCGTACTTTGAAGTGAAGAGAAACATCTTCTTCTATGGTTGAAGCATTAACTGGACAAGCTAGCGTCGAGAATTCCTTGCGGTACTGAAGGAACTGTAAGTAAGTTGGCGAAGGATTTTCTCCAACTGATCCTTGCGAAAACTGGCTTCCAGAATCAACAAACAGAGACGGAGTATAATCTGAAAGCTCTAGCTCTGAGCATTCGCCGAAAATCTCGGAGTGAAGGTCAGAGAACACAGTTCCCTGGCTGGAGTAGTACTCTGACTCGTCGTCTTCGTCGCAGTACAAGAATAGCAATTGCTCACTGCAAGCGAGATCGGAATCGGCGCCGGAATTATCCGAACCATGATTTGTCATCGATTGCGCAATCAAATCCGCGCAGTTGCCGTGGTTCCTTGAACCTTGAGAGAATTCGGATTCCGCTGCTCTGTTTTCCCTGCATTTGGTCTTTTCCTCTTCAAACGACGTGTTTCGAACACCAGAGCTAACTGCAACGACGTCGTTTCGAGTTATCTCCGACGAGATTTTCAAATTTCCTTGTCCGGACTTTGAATTATCAACGGAAAATTGCTCTGGGAATGTAATCTCCGATTTCGTGCAAGCTTCCGAAACTTCGTCATTTTCTTTCGGATTCTTACTGTCTTTTCCGCTTCTGAACTTCAAAATTAAGCTTCTGCTGCGTTCTTGAACGCCAGAATTGGAGTCCACACACGAAGACTGTGATACCTCCTGTTCATTTTCACTCCGCTTCTGAAATCTCTGATTTCTCAAGAAATCCACACACTCAGCCTTCCGAACACCTTCAAATTCTTCTGATAACTCGTTCCTCAAGTTTGACCTTCCCATGCGAGCGAATACGGTGGAAGCTCTGCTCGAATTGCACGAAGCTTCACCGCCGGCCAGGTCAGAGCCAGAGCTCGAGTCCACTGAAACGACGGATAAACGACGATTCTCGACGGAAACTTTGAACATAGGCGAAGTAAGAAGCACCGGCGAGATCTGGCTTCTTCGCCGGCGAGGCAGCTTCGACCGGAGCTTCTTGCTAATAATGTGCGATGGTGGTTCGGAGTGAAGCTTCCGCTTCGAACTTGTTGATCTGATTGTCATTGGTGTTTGGTAACTGAGAAACGGAGAGAAAAATTGATTTCCGCGTTGAATCTTAGTTGTGTGATGGTTGAACAGAGCGGGTGAGAGTGAGAGAGAGGGTGTCTGAACGGTTATGAGAGTTGGGGGATGGAAGGAAAACGAGGGAGGATGGTATTTATAATATATGGCACAGTCCCACGTAATGCGTTTTCCTTGCACCACGTCCACACCTGATGGGATTAAAATCCCTGTCACATTTCTCTATCCCACTCCCTGTCCCACCACTTAAAACTTACACATGGATAAAAATTCTAACAGCGTTACTATTCTATGAGAAATTGTTTTTTTAAAAGAATATGGTACAACAATCTCATACAACTATGAGATAGATAGGAATAGATGAGAGAGAAGTATGTGATGTGATAAGTGATATGATGGAAAGAGAAAGAGAAAAAAATATATTGTATGAATTGTTATATGTATTTGTTGAATGAATAATGGTTCTCTTATTCTATGGAGTAACACTATTAAAACTTCTGAAAGGAAAATGTTGTCCACGAAGGACAAAGGTTGTGGCTTCCATAGGTTTGCGATCTCACCTTATTCACCATTTTTTCAAAATTATGACTTTTATCACTCACTCTCATTTGTTCTCCAATTAATACTCCCTATAAAGACTCTTTGCTCTAAAAATTGAATTTGTTCCAAAGGTTATTATTTCCATCAAAATACTCATATTGTTCTTGAAACATAAAATATCATGCCAAATGTTTGATAATTTGTGGAACAAAACTTGGATCCATTGTTTCATATAATTCTCACACAAGAAAATGAGTATAAGTTTTATGACAGACATGTAGGGAAGGAGGCATGTGACCCATTTTTTTCTAGTGTTAGATAGATTTTATTATGTATTTTCCAATCTTGCCAAGATAAATAAGGCAGTAATTTATATCAGATTCTAGTTTTCCTTTAGTCATTCTTGTTGTAATTGTACATCATTAGTTAGAGAGTTTTAGTAGTTATTTTTGTCAATGTTACTACAATTGCATAATGACCTGAGATTAGTTATTTTTCATTAAGCATCCATAAAAACAAATTTTGAAGAATGATCTCTATTGAATCTCGATATTATTAATGAGTTGTAGATACACAAACAAGGATTGCATTTGTTAGTCTATAGTTCTCTTTACAAGTTAGAAGAAATAAAAAATTACAAGCTTTGAAGCTTCATTTGTTGTTTTGAAGCTAGAATTACAAATATAGAAACAATCTTTAAGTCCTCTCTTCCATGTCTTGATTTTAGCCAAGCTATTAGGCAATGTAGTACCTCCTAGAATAACCATAAACCAGCTAATGGAAACACTATCTATGTGATGAGCTTTCATGGGTTTCATGAGATTTCAGAAAATTCCTTTAGTAGCTGTTGTATATATCTTAGAAGTTGTACAACCCAATTGACAAATTCAGAAGGCTAAAATTAATGGTTGATTCCTCTTAGCATAGTAATAGTATTTTTATTTTTGTTGTTGAACTTCTAAAGACCCTTCCCTCAAGCGAATCTCTGCATAAATAAAAAGAATATAAATCAGAAAATTAAAGAAGGCCTAGAGAAAATTGTTATTGTAAATGTAAACATACCTTGAGCAATTGTAAGGAGAAAACTTTAGCTGTGAAAAGAAAAAGACAGGAGGCATTTCATTCAACAGCACTTTTCCTTTGACTCACATGGATGAGAAGCTTTGCTATCAAATTCTGCATGAGTACAAAATTCAAAATGCATTTCCACAAGCTTTGTATTTCATTTCCAGGGACATGTAATTATGAACAATTATTATAAGTATGGTAATGTAAGTTGTTATATAGAAGTCCAAGAATAACTTTATATCTCTACCTTAACCCTTTATAGGCTAGCCTTTTGGACATGAAATGTGCACAGGTCCACATTCTCACTTGTTTTGAAAATTAGTTTTATTATAAAGTGCAGCAGCAACCAAGATCATGCTCCTGGTCATTAACATAGTCATGTACAGACTCTTTGAATCTTTGTTGAAACAATGCTTACTTTTATAAGTTAACATTAGTGGTTTCTTTGTATAACCATAAGAATGAGAGAATAATGAAAAAGAAAAAGAAACATGTATATAAGAAACATGTTGGAAGCTGAAAAAGGTGTACCTTGCTATCTGCATCATCTGAAGCAGTATTTATGGTAAGGTGTACCTTCAAGTGTTAACATATCAACCACATAAACAGTCTTGTCACTTGTTTCCTTCCTCAGGAATGGTTACTCTCTTGTTTGTGTTTTATTTTTTTCCTCTACTCCAGGGTCTAAGGATTTAAGAGAAGATCAACAAGAGAGAACATCACTCATCACCCTGCACCTTAGACAAATGGGGATTGAATGAAATAGTTAATCCTATTTTTCTTTAAAGCATCTACCAGATGATAAAATCCAATTCCAATAGCACACGTTTCTACATAAGGTCTCCTGAGTTTGCCACTCCAGCAGGACATAGCTGGATATAGAAACTGAATGAAAGCAATGCACATAAATCAGAATATGAATAATGAATTTAGCTGAGTCATTACCCACTGATAGTTACAGACACCATGGAATCCTTTTAGTTGAGCCACTTCCATTTCTTTCACTTCATCAAACACTTGAGGTACACCTTGTTTGATCAGCATATAATTCTCAATATAGTCTTTCTTTCTCAAGGGCGAGGGAAGATTGTTGAGGGGAGACATCCAAACTTACATTTTTTTTATCACTTCTATCTTAATTTAACACTGTATGATGACACTAAATGTATGAAATTGATTTTAATTCACACAAATAATATTAAACTTTCAGCAACGTGTTTGTATGACACACTTGATAGTAGAGCTGTCAAAACAGATTATTTGGCTCGTTGCATGTAATAAGCTTTTCACGGGTCGGGCTGAAATTTGTTACTGTAAAATAGAAAGCTAAGCCCTGACCTTACACGAGTTGCAAGCTTAAACAGGCTACCCCAATTTAAATTCATTTTTTAAAAAATGAAACCCATTAAAAGTTTTAAAAAATTACACTTCTAAAAAACTTTAAAAATGACAATATAATTATGAAACACATTAAGAAAAAATGTTCATATAACCAAATAAAACGCATTCAAATAAAATTTAAACACATTCCAAAACTTTTAAATTAAAACACATTCATTCATAAATCCCATTAAATTCTAAAACACATTCAACTAAAAATAAAATAAAAAATTAAATTTATAACTCCATAATACAATGATACAATCCCATTAAATGACAATATAACTCTCCGTAACTTTAATTTTATAGAAGTGCAAGCACCACACTTTTTAACACACTTTTTTCCAACACACTCTTTGTGATTAGTTAAAATTCACATGGGTCCCACCACATTGGTAGTGGGATCCACATAATTTAGTGAGACCCACGTGAATTTTAACCAATCACATGAGGTGTGTTGAAAAGAATGTGTTAAATAGTGTGTTGCTAGCACTCCTCTTATTTTTATCAAAAAAAAAAAACTAGCAATTTTTTGTTATTTAATAATTTCTATCTAAATCCTCTATGATTATTTAAAATAAATAGCGAAAAGATCTTTCTTCTGCTTAGGGGTGCGCAAAACCCGACCCGTCCCACGGACCCGTCCCAACCCAAATTATTCGGGTCGGGTTAGACCCTGTCCCACATAAAAGATTAGGGTTTAATCGGGTATCATCCAATAACCCGGTATCGAGTTGAGGACGGTTTCGGGTTAATCTTCGGGTTACCCAACCCGTCCCATATATGTATATATATAATATATAATTTATATTACTTAAAGGCTTAACATGATTTTAACTTTCTAGAGATTTTTTAATTTAACTTTTCTCTATGATAAAGGCTCTATCTACTTTGATACCACATTCCATACATAAAGTTATATAATAATATAGTGATATATTTCTCTTAACAATATTTGAAAGTTCATAAGAAAGTAAAATATTAGGATTTAGAGTTTGTGTACGGGTTTCTTCGGGTTGTGGACGGGTTCGGGTTTCAAGTAGTCTTGTACATTGTCGGATTTCTTATGTAACATCCTAATTATTTCTAAAAATAAATGAATAAATAAAATAAAATAAGATTTATGTAGAAATAATATTATTATTATTATTTATTATTATGTTTCAGAAAGAGTATTATTTAATTAAAAAGGGAGACGGGTGGGTCGGAGTATGCCCGACCCAGTTAAGTATTTAAAAATAGGGTGGGGTCATCTGTTTCACCCTAGCTTTCTTTCATAAGCCAGACAACCAAACTCTAGGAATGAGAGAAGCAACTCTACAAGAAGGAGGTGCCGAAGAGTAGATCGTCGGAAAAGTCCTGTCATCCATCTTTGATCGTTGTTCCTAAGGTACGGGGGGAAGGGGTGCAACTATATGTGTATGCGGGAGTGCTTGGGTAGTGAGGGCAACCCTAAGTCCCTCTAGGATCTCTAATTTTTGAAATCTGAACGGTGAATCACATGATTTATGCTTGGAATTTGCTCTGTTTGATGCATATTGTTATGTTTCTTGATGAATTGAAAGTTGTGAGCGAGATTATCGAAAAGGAGTTGTATTAAGATTTAGCGGTGAGAATTCATAATTGACTAGATGTCAATTTTATGGTAATCCGTAGGAGTATTTGATGATTTCACTAATTTTAGTCGGTAAAAACGTGCCTAAACAAGTTATGAACATAAAGATTTGAGTAGGGGTTGAAGAGGGGATTAAAAAGGGGCAAAAAACGCAGGTGCAGTCGTTCTCGAGTCGCCGGTAATCGATTACAGTAGTCCATAATCGATTACAGGATCTTCTGGGCAGAAGTGTGATAAATGAGCTTCTAGTAATCGATTACAAGAGGTTGGTAATCGATTACCAGAGCATAATTGGACATACCAGATGCTTCTGGTAATCAATTACAGCCTTCTGGTAATCGATTACCAGGCCAAAATAGATTATTCTGGTAATCAATTACAGCCTTATGGTAATCAATTACCAGGCCAAAACAGATGCTTCTGGTAATCAATTACAGCCTTATGACAATCAATTACCAGGCCAAAACTAGGAGAAGGGTGTTATGTTTATATGATGCTGTGATCATCTACTTATATGATGGATGTTTATTTAAAATATGAATCATTTTTATGGAATTGATTAGATTAAAGTGAATGTACATTGTGTATTAATTATGGCATGAAGCGTTGTTAGGTGATTATTCTATATGATTGTGAGGTATCATGTGTGATTTGGTTATGATGAGATGAATGTGAATGTGAATGTTCTATGTGTACAATATTCATGATGTGATGTGGAATGATTAAAGTAGAGGATATTGTATGAGAGATGTATGAATTGATGGTGATGCATTGAGCATGAGCATATGATGTATGAGACACATGAGATGCATTAGAAGCCAGACGTGGCTAAAAATACCCTGGCCCAAAGAGGGGGAGATGAACAGGGTGGACCATAATGAGAGGCATTCGATGCATGGCCCCAATAGGGGGTGTTTTACTATGCGACTCATCGGCCCATAAGAGGTGGGTAACAGTGGGAGGGAGCGAGTGTCTTTGCACAGGCCCAAGTGGGGATGTTTAACTGTGCAACCTACCAGCCATGAGGGTGTTTAACGGTAGGGCCATTATTGGTAACAACTAAGGGAATTGATGAGGTTCGCCCATTGTGCGGAGTTCCAAATCATGACTCTTAGGAGAGGTGTTGTGCATGTGCATGGTATGAGCATACACATTATTTTGTGATTGTATGAGAGGTGTGAAATTATAATTGTGTGAAGCTAATGTGTGAGATGTATAGTGTGTGGATTAGGATCAATGATATTGTGTATGGTGATGGGAGGGAACAGGGGTAGCCTTCTGTATTGCATATATATGTCTGTATTCCATTCCTCACCGTACTCTCTCTTGTGGTTTTCTTAGGTAATGAAGAGGGCACTCAAAGTGCTGAATTTTGAAGGGACAGGGTCTCGTTCTGATATGTGTGACATCGGGGCTTAGTATCTAGGAGCTTATATTCTTTTATTTTGTTATTTAAAGATTTGGAAAAATTATTCCTAAGGGTTTTACATGGCCAAGCTATATCGTTGTTATGTTGACAATTAAGTTCTTTTGAAAACCTTAGTTATATTCTTTTATGGAGATAGCGTTGGATTTTCAATAATTATTGGAATTGCGGACATATTTGTTAAAGGGAGAATTTTGTGAACCTTTCTATCTTGGATTTAATTGTAGTTTCATTATAATTTAATTTAGTATTTATTTTTATTATTTGGGGTAGAAGGGTGTCACATTTAGTGGTATCAAAGCAGGTTGATTCATCGGCCTTGAGTTGTGTGTTTGCTATGTTTCCGTTGTGCTAACTTGTGTTGTTGATTGAGTGAAATGAATTGTTTTGATCTAACTATTTTGTTTTGGTTATTCTACTTTTCTGTGAATCAGAAAAGTGATGTCTGGAGGAGGTAAGGTGTCTCTAAGAGAAGATGCCCAAGTATACATGTTGCTAGCTTCTTTGAGTTCTGAGAATAGTGCTATTATCAATGAGTTACCATAGTGTGCAATTATCCTGACGTATTTTCTGAAGACATGTCTAGTCTACCACCTGAGAGAGAGATAGAATTTTCCATATACCTAGTACCGGGGGCGAGACCTATTTCAGTTGCACCTTATAGGATGTCACCCGTGGAGTTAACCGAGCTTAAGAAACAATTAGAAGATTTGCTAGAGAAGAAGTTTGTGAGACATAGTGTATCACCTTGGGGAGCACCTGTCTTGCTAGTGAAGAAGAAGGATGGTAGTAAGAGGTTGTGCATAGATTACCGACAGTTGAACAAGGTAACTATTAAGAATAAGTACCATTTACCTAGGATAGATGATCTAATGGACCAGTTAGTGGGGGCTTGTGTGTTTAGTATTGAGTCTCAACGTAAATTAAGTTTTCAATTTAATTCAAGGCTCTTTACCCTCGGTTTTAATGTTTAACAAATTTGATTATATAAACAAATTCTACTGAGAAAGGTAGTTTGTCTCTTGTTGTTTTAGGAACTCTGAAAGGAACATATTTCAAGATGAAACAACGATCTGAAGAATTGATCAACCTGCTGAAATGTTGGAATCTGCTGAAGACTCTCTCAACCTTCTGATGACATGTATCATTTCTTATACTGAGAAGTCTTACCAAATTCATGCAACAAAGTAGCTGTCAAAATCTGAAGACTTTTTGTGCAAAGACTAAAAGGTCTCTAAACGTCTTCTATCATCATCTATAAAAGGAAGCAGTAACAGAGTTCTTTTCCGAATCTCAAGAAACATCGTACACGAAAAAGGAACTTTTGTGTTCACTTTGTGTCAGAGCAGTGCTACCTCTGCACACCTACTTTATTCAAGTCAAAAGCTATCTCTCAACGTCTTTATGCTCAACGACTATTTTTTTGGACGTTATAAATAGCTTCTCACACGAACTTGAAGGGGTCGGCCAAATTCCCAATGATGCATTCATAAGGTGTTGACCAAATAGGCAACCATGAATTCCAAGACATTATCCATCAATGGTCAAGCCCACAGAAGAGATTGGCCATGCTCAACATAGATTATATCCAGCCAACCTTCTGAACCTACAGAGATGAATTAGAGCTTAGATTTATACACTTGTATCTCTGTATAGCCTTGTACTTAGAATTTACCCATTGTATCCTGAGTAGTACTTAGTAACCCCTTAGTACAAGAAGAACGGTGGTTTAAGTTTCCAGGAAACTTAAACTTTATGTTGTAAACACTTTATGTGTCTGAGAGCCTGGAGAGGTGGAATAAAGAATACTCGTTTGAGCCTGGAGAGGCTTGATTGTAAAAGAATACTCGTTGAGCTTGGAGAGACTTGTCTGTAAAAGAATACTGCATGAGTTTCCTGGAGAGGCAGTTGAAAACAAAGAATACTTGTTGGGCTTGGAGAGGCCATGTGTGCAAAGAATACTCGTTGGGCCTGGAGAGGCCATGTGTGCAAAGAATACTCATTGAGTTGCCCGGAGAGGCAGTTGAGAACAAAGAATACTCGGTTGTAATCTTGCGGGATTATTGGAAAATCCAGTGGTGGTTTGCCCTGGGACTGGATGTAGCTCACCGGGTTAGTGGATGAACCAGTATAAATCTTTGTGTTAAGTTCTCTCTTCCCTTACCTCTTTACTTTCTGTTGTTATATGTTTTAAACTAACCAAGGAGGGTTAAAGAAAATAGTTTTATTAATCTGAGCAGAAAACAATCTTTTCTTTAATGGGAAAATTATTTCAAAAAGGTTTTCAGACAACCTTTCGAGTTGCATCAGCAAGTTGATGAACATCCCAGTTTCGGAAGGTTGGTCAAATATTTTCAAATCAGTTTTGCTTGTTTAGAAAGGTTTTCCAAAATCTGTAAAGATTATTTAAACACTATTCAACCCCCCTTCTAGTGTTTCCTGTGGCCCTAACATTTAGCAAGATTGATCTTAGGTCGGGTTATCACCAGATTAGAGTTAGAGAAGAGGACATACCTAAGACTACCTTTAGGTCTAGATATGGACATTATGAGTATCTTGTAATGCCTTTCGGTGTGACTAATGCTCCTGCTATTTTTATGGATTATATGAACAGAATTTTTCATCCCTAGTTGGATAAATTTGTAGTTGTCTTTATAGATGACATACCAGTTTACTCCAAAACTAAGGAGCATGAGAAGCACTTAAAGGTAGTACTACATATTCTTAGGGATAAACAATTGTATACTACGTTATCTAAGTGTGATTTTTGGTTAGAAGAAGTGAGCTTCTTAGGTCATTTGATCTCTAAGGGGGGTAAAGGTATTGATCCTTCTAAGGTAGAGGTTGTACTTAAGTGGGAGACTCCTAAGTCAGTGAGTGAGATTAGAAGTTTTCTTGGGTTGGCTGGGTATTATAGAAGATTTATAGAGGGATTTTCTAAAATAGCTTTACCTTTGACCGAGTTGACTAGGAAAGGGGTTACTTTTGTATGGAATAGTAAATGTGAGCTTAGTTTCCAAACCCTTAAGGAAAAATTGACTAGTGCACCGGTTTTAGTCTTGCCTGACCTTAGTAAACCTTTTGTAGTATATTGTGATGCTTCTAAGATGGGTCTAGGTGGGGTGTTAATGCAAGAAGGTAAAGTAGTAGCTTATGCTTCTAGGCAATTGAAGATCCATGAGAGAAACTACCCTACCCATGATCTTGAATTAACAGCTGTTGTGTTTGTGTTAAAGATATGGAGACATTATTTGTATGGTTCTAAATTTGAGGTTTTTAGTGACCATAATAGCCTTAGGTATTTGTTTGATAAAAAGAGTTGAACATGAGACAAAGGAGGTGGCTGAAGTTTCTAAGGGATTAAGATTTTGAATTGAGTTATCACTCTGGTAAGGCTAATGTAGTAGCAGATGCCCTAAGTAGAAAATCTCTTCATTTTAGTTCCTTGATGATTAGGGAAATGGATCTCCTCACTCAGTTTAGAGATTTAAGCTTAGCTTGTGAGGTAACCCCTGATAGTGTGAAACTGGGGATGATTCGAGTAAGTAATGACTTGTTGAGAGAAATTAGAGATGCTCAATTAGAGGACCCATTCTTGGTGATTAGACGTGAGGCTATAGAAAAGGGTAGTGGTGGAGAATTTGTCTTAGGTGTAGATGGAGTAGTGAGATTTGGAGACCGAGTTTGTGTACCTAGTAAACCTACCCTTAGGCGTTTAGTACTTGAAAAGGGGCATAAGAGTAAGCTTAGTTTTCGTCCTGGTTCAACTAAGATGTATCAAGATTTGAAAAAGATGTTTTGGTGGCCTGGGATGAAGAGGGATATAGAGGACTTTGTGAGTGCTTGCTTGGTTTGTCAAAAGGCTAAGGTAGAACACCAAAAACCTTCAGGACTGCTTCAACCTTTAATTATACATGAGTGGAAGTGGGATAGTATTTCTATGGATTTTGTGGTTGCTTTGCCTAGGACTGTAAGAGGACATGATTCTATTTGGGTTATTGTAGATAGATTGACTAAGAGTGCCCATTTTCTACCTATCAACATTAGGTACCCTTTAGAAAAACTTGCTAAGATTTACATTAGTGAGATTGTAAGGTTGCATGGAGTACCATCTAGCATAGTTTCAGACAGAGACCCTAGGTTTACATCTAGATTTTGGGAGAGTTTGCAACAAGCTTTGGGAACCCAACTTAGACTTAGTTCAACTTATCATCCGCAAACCGATGGTCAAACCAAGAGAACCATACAATCCTTAGAAGACTTGCTTAGAGCCTGTGTGTTAGACCAAGGGGGTAGTTGGGATAGTTTCCTACCTTTAATAGAATTTACCTACAACAATAGTTCTCATTCTAGCATAGGCATGGCACCTTATGAGGCATTGTATGGTAGAAGGTGTAGGACACCTTTGTGTTGTTATGAGCCGGGAGAGAGCCTTGTCTTAGGACCGGAGGTAGTACAACAGACCATCGATAAAGTTAAGTTAATTCATGAGAGGATGAGGACAACTCAGAGTAAGCAAAAGAGTTATGTTGATAAGAGGAGGAAGGACTTAGAATTCAAAGAAGGGGATCATGTGTTCCTGAAAGTCACTTCGTGGACTGGGGTTGGTAGGGCATTAAAGTCTAAAAAGCTTACACCTCGTTTCATTGGTCCCTATCAAATTCTCAAAAGGGTCGGTAATGTTGCCTATCAAATTGCTTTACCTCCACATTTGTCAAATTTTCACAATGTCTTCCATGTTTCTCAACTCCAGAAGTACATTCACGATCCTTCACATGAGAGATGTATGAAGTGATGGTGATGCATTGAGCATGAGCATATGATGTATGAGACACATGAGATGCATGAGAAGCCAGACGTGGCTAAAAATACCCTGGCCCAAAGAGGGGGTGATAAACAGGGTGGACCATAATGGGAGGCATTCGATGCATGGCCCCAAGAGGGGATGTTTTACTATGCGACTCACCGGCCCACAAGAGGTGGGTAACGGTGGGAGGGAGCGAGTGTCTTTACACGGGCCCAAGTGGGGGTGTTTAACTGTGCAACCTACCGGCCATGAGGGTGTTTAACGGTAGGGTCATTATTGGTAACAACTAAGGGAATTGATGGGGTTCGCCCATTATGCGGAGTTCCAAATCATGACTCTTAGGAGAGGTGTTGTGCATGTGCATGGTATGAGCATACACATTATTTTGTGATTGTATGAGAGGTGTGAAATTATAATTGTGTGAAGCTAATGTGTGGGATATATAGTGTGTGGATTAGGATCAATGATATTGTGTTTGGTGATGGGTGGGAACAGGGGTAGCCTTCTATATTGCATATATATGTCTGTATTTCATTCCTCACCGTACTCTCTCTTGTGGTTTTTTAGGTAATGAAGAGGGCACTCAAAGTGCTGAATTTTGAAGTGATAGAGTCTCGCTCAGATATGTGTGACATCCGGGCTTAGTATCTAGGAGCTTATATTCTTTTATTTTGTTATTTAAAGATTTGGAAAAATTATTCCTAAGGGTCTTACATGGCCAAACTATATCGTTGTTATGTTGACAATTAAGTTCTTTTGAAAACCTTAGTTATATTCTTTTATGGAGATAGCGTTGGATTTTGAATAATTATTGGAATTGCAGACATATTTGTTAAAGGGAGAATTTTTTTGAACCTTTCTATCTTGGAGTTAATTGTAGTTTCATTATAATTTAATTTAGTATTTATTATTTGGGGTAGAAGGGTGTCACATCTTCAGGTTTATGGACGGGTTCGGGTCTGAAAATTTGGTCTGATAAAAAGTCGCCGGCAACGTTGCCTATCAAATTGCTTTACCTCCACATTTGATCGTTGTTCCTAAGGTACGGGGGGAAGGGGTGAAACTATATGTGTATGCGGGAGTGCTTGGGTAGTGAGGGCAACCCTAAGTCCTTCTAGGATCTCTAATTTTTGAAATCTGAACGGTGAATCACATGATTTATGCTTGGAATTTGTTCTGTTTGATGCATATTGTTATGTTTCTTAATGAATTGAAAGTTGTGAGCGAGATTATCGAAAAGGAGTCGTATTAGGATTTAGCGGTGAGAATTCATAATTGACTAGATGTCAATTTTATGGTAATCCGTAGGAGTAGTTGATGATTTCACTAATTTTAGTAGGTAAAAACGTGCCTAAACAAGTTATGAACATAAAGATTTGAGTAGGGGTTGAAGAGGGGATTAAAAAGGGGCAAAAAAACGCAGGTGCAGTCGTTCTCGAGTCGCCGGTAATCGATTACAGTACTCTGTAATCGATTACAGGATCTTCTGGGCAGAAGTGTGATAAATGAGCTTCTAGTAATCGATTACAAGAGGTTGGTAATCGATTACCAGAGCATAATTAGACATACCAGATGCTTTTGGTAATCGATTACAACCTTCTGATAATCTATTACCAGGCCAAAACAGATGATTCTGGTAATCAATTACAACCTTATGATAATCAATTACCAGGCCAAAACAGATGCTTCTGGTAATTAATTACAACCTTATTGTAATCAATTACCAGACCAAAACTGGGTGAAGGGTGTTATGTTTATGTGATGTTGTGATCATCTACTTATATGATGGATGTTTATTTAAAATATGAATCATTTTTATGGAATTGATTAGATTGAAGTGGATGTACATTGTGTATTAATTATGGCATGAAGTGTTGTTAGGTGATTATTCTATATGATTGTGAGGTATCATGTGTGATTTGGTTATGATGAGATGAATGTGAATGTGAATGTTCTATGTGTACAATATTCATGATGTGATGTGGAATGATTAGAGTAGAGGATATTGTATGAGAGATGTATGAAGTGATGATGATGCATTGAGCATGAGCATATGATGTATGAGACACATGAGATGCATGAGAAGCTAGACGTGGCTAAAAATACCCTGGTCCAAAGAGGGGGTGATAAACAGGGTGGACCATAATGGGAGGCATTCGATGCATGGCCCCAAGAGGGGATGTTTTACTATGCGACTCACCGGCCCATAAGAGGTGGGTAACGGTGGGAGGGAGCGAGTGTCTTTACACGGGCCCAAGTGGGGGTGTTTAACTGTGCAACCTACCAGCCATGAGGGTGTTTAACGGTAGGGCCATTATTGGTAACAACTAAGGGAATTGATGGGGTTCGCCCATTGTGCGGAGTTCCAAATCATGACTCTTAGGAGAGGTGTTGTGCATGTGCATGGTATGAGCATACACATTATTTTGTGATTGTATGAGAGGTGTGAAATTATAATTGTGTGAAGCTAATGTGTGGGATGTATAGTGTGTGGATTAGGATTAATGATATTGTGTTTGGTGATGGGTGGGAACACAGGTAGCCTTCTGTATTGCATATATATGTTTGTATTCCATTCATCACCGTACTCTCTCTTGTGGTTTTTTAGGTAATGAAGAGGGCACTCAAAGTGCTGAATTTTGAAGTGATAGAGTCTCGCTCAGATATGTGTGACATCCGGGCTTAGTATCTAGGAGCTTATATTCTTTTATTTTGTTATTTAAAGATTTGGAAAAATTATTCCTAAGGGTCTTACATGGCCAAACTATATCGTTGTTATGTTGACAATTAAGTTCTTTTGAAAACCTTAGTTATATTCTTTTATGGAGATAGCGTTGGATTTTGAATAATTATTGGAATTGTAGACATATTTGTTAAAGGGAGAATTTTTTTGAACCTTTCTATCTTGGAGTTAATTGTAGTTTCATTATAATTTAATTTAGTATTTATTTTTATTATTTAGGGTAGAAGGGTGTCACATCTTCAGGTTTATGGACGGGTTCGGGTCTGAAAATTTGGTCTGATAAAAAATTAGGGTCGGATATAGGACGAACAAAACTCATCCCAACCCGTCCCACGTTCACCCCTACTTCTTGCTAGTGAATAAGAATAATAATACAAAAATTGAGCCTTTTAATTTTAAGGGTGGGCTCCTATCCCGGCACCGCTTCACTACACCATGATCTCTAAACTCATTTTTCCTTCCATTATCTATTCATATACATTATTCTATATTCTTCACCTTTTATTTTAACAATCATGTTTAACTTTTTGTGAGATTTAAATCTACAATTTTCCCGTGCTTTCTTTTAATGATAACTATCTAACGTTTTCTTTTTTTTTTTTAATACGAAAGTCCTATGTATTAAAAATTTATGTTTATATTTATATATTTTTTTAACCACGGTATGTTATATTCATATATCTTTAAAATAATAATAAAATTCCTAAATTCTAAATTACTCTTTTTCACTAAAATAGTGTTTTTATTTATTTCTATTAATAACTATCTAACGTTTTTTTAATACGAAAGTCCTATGTATTAAAAATTTATGTTTATATTTATATATTTTTTTAACCACGGTATGTTATATTCATATATCTTTAAAATAATAATAAAATTCCTAAATTCTAAATTACTCTTTTTCACTAAAATAGTGTTTTTATTTATTTCTATTAATAACTATCTAACGTTTTTTTAATACGAAAGTCCTATGTATTAAAATTTTATGTTTATATTATATATCTTATTGGTATTTTATATTTATATATCTTTAAAATAACAATAAAATTCCTAAATTCTAAATTACTCTTTTTCACTAAAATAGTGTTTTATTCATTTCTATTAACGTACATGAGTAACCCGAAGCTTTCACGTATCCCCGGCCCCAAACCCAAACCTGTTTGTAATTGTATTTTTATCAAAAAAAAAATCTAGGACATTTTTTGTTATTTAATAATATCTATTTAAACCCGCTATGATTATTTGTAATAAATATAATCTTTCTTTCACTAGTGAATAATAATTATACAAAAGTTGGGTCTTCAAGGGTGGGCTTCTACCATGGTGCCATTTCACTGCATTATTTATGCACTTCTCTATATTCATGTTTCCTTTTGTTCTATGTACATGTGCATCTTCTGTTCTCTGTACATGTGCATTTTATAATTCCATCCATGTACTAGTTAATCTAAAAAGAAGAAGGATCCTCCCCATTTCGACCTGCCAAATGGAGGAAGAGTCAGTGAGTGGAACATATGCCCCTTCTATGTAATTTGACCCAACCCATTTGGTATGTAAAATTGGGGGCTTTTGCCTAGTCGAGCCAGCCCATGTTGTTGACCTTACATTAAAGTATTATACAAGAAATTGATGAAAGTAATCCATTTTTTAATTGAATAAGTAACTAAATATGATATTAAAATTAATTTAATTTTTTATAAATGTTTATAATAAGCCTCAAAAAGACATATTATTCCAACAAAATAATTATGTGAAAAAATACATATCAAAATAAAATTTATACTGAGAAATACAAAAATGATTATAATAAACATTAAAAAAATTCAAAATCTATTTGATATCTCTTATTTCTCTATATTTTTAAATTTTGTGATATCATATTACCTATCACAACTATCATTTGTATTCTCATGTTTCTGTATGCAAAGCTTGTCGACTTTTAAGAGAATTACAATTATTAATAAGTAGTACAATATTCATTGAATAAAGAATATTTCATTGTTATTTTTAACACCTAACCTATATATGGATATATATTAATAAAAAACTTTAAATAATTTTTGTAAGGACATATCAAAAAATAATGGTCAATTCAAGTGTATTTATTATTTAATACATTTATTAAGTTTTTTTTCTGTTATTTATAAGTGAAAGAACTAAATATGTTCCATTTTTAATATATTGGACATCATAATTTTATTTTACTAGTTTAATAAATTTTTAATACAAATGGATAATATTCATATTAGAGTTTAATTTGGAAACAACAAACTTTTAAGGTGCAATCCACACCATACATTGCTACATACTAAAAAAAGCATTATGACATCAAAGCTTATTGTTTCAAAAGTTCATGTTTTTAATGTCATAATAATGCATCTATGTTGAGTATAATAAATATTTTATGAAAATAAAAAAAGTATTTTTGTCTCTTAATTTATTTTCTATTTTACAATACGTCATAGTCCCAAGTTTTGATTAAAAACTAAGAGATCCTTACAAGGTTTAAATAACACTAATGTAGTTATTAATAGAAGCATTAATAATGTTATGAAAATTGCAAGGAAATTAGGTACTCATAATTTATCTTTTGTTTTCAAATTGGTCAAAAGTCCATGTTTTTGTTACAACAACAAAGAGATCTGTACATGAGGTACGACCCTTAACCTTTTCCTTATTTCTTTTGCATGGTTATCTTATATCTACAATTTTGACAACTTCCTTTACTCAATTTTTTTATGTCAGGTTTTCAATCGAGATCCTTTTATACCTATAAGTCAAGCTTAACAAACTCTCACTATGCCAAAAAAAGGCCTTCAAGGGCGTTCCCGTGCATCATAAAAGGACGCTTCCGTGCGCACTAATAAAAACTGCTCTTGTTTGATCATTAAAAGAAGGGCGTGCATAGAAACGCCCTGACAGAAGCCAAAAGAGGGCGCTTAAAAAAACACGGAAGCGCCCTCGTGTAGCGTCTTCATGGGAGGGCGCTTCCTTGGAGCGCTCTTGTTTTAGACAACAATGACGCTTCCCTGGAGCGTCCTCCTTAAGCACATGACGTGCTTATGGAGGGCGCTCCAGGGAAGCGCCCTTGTTGTGTAAAACAAGGGCCTTTGTTGTCTAAAACAAGGGCATTCCAAGGAAACACCCTTCTTTTATTTATTTATTTTTCAATTTTTTGATTTTTTTTAAACCACTTTATCCTGCACATATATTTCAGTCAGATGCCAATGGCTACCTCCAAAACCATGCATATTAATTCCTTATCATTCAAACAATTAGTTATTCTATGATGAACCCTTTAATTTCATTTACACATTAAACAACACACATATCACAATTAAGATTATCTACTTCAAATGAAGAATTCAAACTTGTCATACTTTGAATAGTTTCCTATGCATGCTTTAAAGTGTGGTGAAAGTATGAAGTACCTATACAACTACATAGAAATAACCACAATACATGACATGTCACAATACTCAACTCAATTGGTAAATATAGATCATACATGACCTATAGAAATTTTGACAAAGTTTCCTCTGTTCATTCAAGTTTTACCAATTTATGAAACACCTGTAAAACTCCATACCAGCAGCCAGAATGCATCATTGAAACTAATGTCAATAGTTTTGCATAGAATATGCTTAACAACTCTAGTCATCTAAACTATAAAAATTTTGGCAGAGTTTCCTCTGTTTATTCAACATTTCCCAATTTATCAAACAGCTGTAAAAGTCCATACCAGCAGCCAGAATTCATCAGTCAAAGAGTTATTACCAGTCAAGAATTTAACATGAAAATAGACATAATTTACATAACTTGTCATTAATATACAACTTTGTTCAACATTTTCACATTATGTACATGTTTACTTACCCTCATAATGTACAAATCAATTACAAACAAGTGGTAACTACATGCTTTGCCCATTCTTTTCGAACCTCATTATGATGCTCCGTTGTGTAAGCTGAGCTTCAGTATTGAGCAAAGTACTGTAAAAGGCAAAATTTGATTTCAATAAATAAAGTAGTAAATGAGAGTTAAAAAAACTTAATTGCTATCACAAGTCATAATTACCTCTTTATGTATTGTTAGTGTGTTTTGATCAATGATCTCCTTCTGTTTATGGTGAAAAATCTAATTTCGAAAATTAAACTTATCACTTTGATTCTAAGAACAATCTGGGGATTAAAATCAGATCCTCTTACGGGACTCTTTTTAAAAAGTAGGTTTATGGTGTTTCTGATTTATTGAAATAGACTTTTCAAAGTTCAATTTTCTGGATGAAAATATTTGATTGGTACAGAATTTCACCAAATCAATTATTATGTTTTCGAAAAATCCAGAAATGATAAATTCCAGAAAGTTGATTCAGAATTTTAACAAAGAACTTTTCTTTCGAAAGAAATTAGAACTACTTGATTCAGAATTCTATCAAATAAAGTTCTAAATTGGATTTCTTGAAAATCAAAGTTTCATAGAAATAGAAAACATAGAATTTGAAAGAAAGAAAGAAAAAGTACGTAAAATGTAAATTGCAGAATGTAAATTGCGTAAAGTAAACAAAGAAAAGAAAATTGAATTGTAAGAACAATTGCATTAAAAGAAATGGATGGGTTCATCACATACTTATTTCTCCTGGTAACCTGTTTGTCGCAGTGAGTTGGGACGTGTAAGGTGTTTTCAGAGAATTTTAGTATGAGTGATTTGCCAACCCCTATTACATTATGGGTTTACCTATTTATAGATTTCTAATCCTAACGGCTAACTAATGCATGTTTGACACATCAGCAACCTATCTATGTTGGCAGCGTGTATGCTTGCCACGTTTTCTGCTATCCATAAAACTAATTACATTTTTCAAACTGAACTTAATGACACCTGTATTTGTCATTTGTAACTTCCTCTAACTGCTCCTTTGGTGTCTTGTGACTTCTGTTTCTTCGAAAACTTGTGCTCGGATTTCTCGAAATCCTGTCTTTGGATTTCTTGAAGTCTTCTTTCTGATTTCTCGAAGAGGTCTTCTTTCTGATTTCTCGAAGAGGTCTTCTGATTTCTTGAAGAGGTCTTCTAAAATTTAGAAATCTGTCAAATCTTCACACACTCTGTCTTTTCGAATTTCTGCTTATATTTCTCGAAATCTTGTCTTCTAATTTCTCGAAATTCTGCTTGTATTTCTCGAAATCTTATCTTCTGATTTCTCGAAATCTTCTTTCTGGAATTCTGACTTTATGATTTCGAGATTTTGACTACCTTGTGCCACATGTTTAATTTTATTTGGCCTTTTCAAAGGTTACAAAGACCACCGGCCACCGTCCATTTGATTTTTTCCATGAGGATTTTTCTTATTGGGCATAGAAATGGTTTCATTAATGGCACTTGAGTTGTTTTGCTCCTATAAATAGGAGTATTCTTCTTCATCTTTCTCACAACTCTTCCCTCTTTTCTCTTTTCTTATAATTTCTTTTTAGAGATTTCTTCAGAAAATATGAAGAAGGTAATCTCTTTGGCTATTTTGTGCGATCTGATCTTGAATGATTTCATTTTTTATGAGATTGACAAAATAACCAAAGTCATTGGCTTCTCCAACCTTTGTCTTCGAGTTTTTCTTTTAGATTGCACAAAATAGCCAAATATCCTTTTATTTAATTAATAAATGAACTTATTTAAAGCTATTTATTCTGATCTGATCTGATCTTCTTCCTCTGGTAAGGGCTGTTCAACAGGTTGGAAGCAATATTCTCCTTTCCCTCTCCCAAGTTAACCACTGAGTTGCTTCTAATAAAGCTTTTCGAGGAGAAAGAAGAGAAAGTGGCAGAGCACCATGAGCTAAAGGCTCTCTTAGATTTTAGGATAGTTTCCTTTCTAATGTTCTAGGCATTTAGGATAGTTTTCTTTCTAATGTTCTTTCCATGTATTCGAACTAATGTAATTCGAATTTAGAGTTTGAAAGAATTATCCTTTGTACCTCTCTGAATATCAGAAACATTATGTCTTTTTCCTTCGAATTTCTAAAGTCTTTGTATTAACTTCACTTAAGAATTTTTCTAAGTTAACAGACTTGTTATCCAATTCGAAACAAGGTAACTTCATCCTCTTCTGTAAATTCGAAATGACCTTTACTCATAACATTTTAGGAATTCGAACAATTTGGAAATCAAATCCCAACACCTTCATAAAACGCATTACAAAGAGCCCACAATCGTCATTGTTTGTTTGGGTTGGACACTACAAGTATAATTAAATTAAAATAAAAAACACTTATGCGCTTAAACATGAAGAAAAACAATGTTATATGTGCAATATATTACCTTAATGCGGTACCATATGGGATAAGGGATAATCCTACTCCTTGATTCCGGGAAACCGCTCAACTTTCTATATTGTTTAAAAGAACTAAACCAATATAACAAATAAATTGTATAAGAACTCTTAACAATGTAAGTGTGATAGTATAATTTATTTGGACATGGAATACTTACTTATCAATCATTGTCTTCATGGGTTCATAATGTTTTGGATCATTATAGAAGGAGTCCAAAAAGTAAACCTTGCCAAAATACCTTAGACTCAATGCAAAAAGAACCCAATGTCGCCTACAACCACATTGTAAGTTATGTCAAATATATAGTTCTTTTTAAAACAATAATATTAAGACATAAACATATACTACACATACGTGTCGTGATTGTATGGAACCAGAAACAATTTGTCTTGCCCGTGTCTATTGTACAACACATTTCCCACAAACAATTCTTGCTTGTCTTTCACATTAAATGTTGTGGTGAGTTGTGGAGATATGAAAACATATCGATCCGTGCGGGAAGATGGAGCTAAAACTGAATGATATAAATAACTATACAAAAAAAATGTACATAATGTCAAAGCAAATAATAAAATGAGATAAACAAACTATGAGATGCTTTGAATTGAAATTACCTGCAATAGATATCTATCACAGTGGCATCCAACCACTCACGGTACAAAACCGAATGAAGACAATTAGGATCGATCCATGTAGTTATTTCATCAGGAGTAACAATGCCTGCACCTATCGTGCAACCAATGGTAGCACCACTTTCTTGCATCTTTTCAGAGTAGTACATATCCAATAGTTGCAAGGATGTGCTGGTATGATTGGCGGGCATTGAGGTCACCGCCTGTGCAGGGCATTCACGAATGGGAGACTTCTGCATATGTGATTGGTGTGAATAACGAGTCTCCGCATGTGGTGCCGCTATGGAAGATTGTGGAGTCTAGAAATTCCACAATTTGAAGAATTATTATTTGTAATTGAAATAATAAAAATGCACTTTTGACACAAATAAAATACAAACATACCAATGCATCCAATCCAACATGAGTACATGGCCATACGACGAAACAGCCCAATGCATCACCAACAGTGCTCAGTTCCCCATAACCGTCTGGGCATGGAAGCGCCGCATGTGGTTCAATAGAAATTTGAACCATCACCTTCATTGAGTCAGAGGGAAGTGGGGTATTGTGTAAATTATGCCCCGGTAGATTGTAAGCTTGCCCCTTACCCACCACTCGTAACACAGAGTCTCCCAAGTACAATATACATTGAAATAAACCCTATACAATTGATACAAGTAAAGATGTTTATGGATAACTAGTGCCAAAAAAACATAACTCTTAAGAAGTAAAAAATACCTCAGGAAAGCTAGGTCTAGCAAATGAAGTAGAATGTCTGAAGTTTCGTTCTCTCCTAACTTCGTTAAGCTATCTTTTTGTTCCATCAAGTTGTTCTTTCATCTCCATCCATCCGGTTTTCATTTCCTTCATTTCCGCTACGATGCTTTGATATTGGTCTTCAGAGACTACCTTTGGTTGGGGTTTAGGAGCTTTAAAATATTGTCTGGGATATACACCAAACCCCATACCCCGAACACGTCCCTTATACACATCCTTCTTCAGAACTTGGTCAAGAATGTGTCTCTCATCAGAGTTACCAGACTCATCAGCTTGAGACAATATTTCCTCCTAATAAGACAAGTGCAAAATATAAACTCCACGATGAAGAAATACATGAAATTTAACACACAATAATAGTAAATATATACTTACACATTGTGTGAAGACCTCTTCGACTTCTTCATTGTTCGCATTTTTTCCCCTGTTAATCCTATAAGAAAAATAGGGAAACACTAGAAGGGGGTTGAATAGTGTTTCAATGGAAAACTTTTGTTTTTAGAAAACACTTTAAAAGAGCAGTTTCTGAAAAACTTCAGATGATGAAAGATCGTCTGAAGTTAGTTACTACCTTCTGAACCTTGGTTCAGACGCAAAGACAGTTTTGATAAATTGTTTTGTTTGAAGTAAAGATTTTCATTTTTGAAAACTTTTCAAACCCCTTTGTTAGTTTAAAAACTGAATTGAAAGAGTTTGAGGGAAAGAAAACTCAACCTAGAATTTATCCTGGTTCACTCACTACCACTGTGAGCTACGTCCAGTCCCAGGGCAAACCACCACTGGATTTCCACTAATCTTGCAAGTTTACAAGTATTCTTTTCTATCAAGCCTCTTCAGACTCTACCACAAGTATTGTTTCTTTCACCAAGCCTCTTCAGACTCTACCACAAGTATTGTTTCCTTCACCAAGCCTCTTCAGTCTCTCAGACACTTATCCAAGTGTAACCCAAGTATTCTTTCAGACAATAAACCTCTCCAGGCTTGTAACCCAAACTGTTTTAAGATAAAAACAGATAAAGTTCAATCAACTATCTTCAGATGATAGATTGAACTTATCAGAAGTGTACAAGTAACTGAGATTTACTCAGGATAAGCAAATAAGCAAATGTACAGAAAATATCAGAGTATTTTTGCAACGTTTACGCAGAGTAAGGTTTCTTTGATAACTTTGCTTCTCTATCTTCTTCAATCTGCATAGGCATTAGGGGTGAGCATTGGACGGTTTCGGGCGGGTTCGGCCGAAAAATTCCACAACCGAAACAAACTGAATGACTATAATCTGAGAGCTGTTTTCTTCCGAATGAGCTCTTGGATAGCTCGGGTGATGGGTTCATCGAATAGGCGGTTGGATCGGGCGGATGGATGCGGGTTGGGCGGCCAAATAAGAGAGATCATCTCCGGAAACTAATGGAGAAAACAAAGCTCTGATCCCTGCGATTCTTTCTTTTCCAGCGAGAAACACGGTGGGGCGGATGGTGTGTTCTTTCATGCTTCCATTTGCAATTACAGAACACGGTTGCGAGAGCAGGTGCCATGCAAGTGAGGGAGGAGTAGAGGAAACATGTGTACCAAAAAGAAAAAATAAAAGCTAGAGCATCACATTTCCTCAAATTTTCTCTGATCTTTGCTTCTATAATAGTGTCTTTCCCTTTTTCTTTGGTTTTCCCATTTTTTTTATTTATTTGTTGGGCACCTTTTGCTTGCCCACAACACTGCTTGCAGACTGCTGCAGTGGATATGATGTGTGGCATAAGTAGAGAGAGAAAGTGATGGGATGTAAACTGCAATAATGCCAGACTCACATGACTTTGGAAAATGCATAAGGAAAAGTGAATCAAAGCCATTAAAAATTCAAAAGATTGTAAAAGTAACAATAGTTTATCATGTGTATTCGGTGAGGTGCGGGTTCCGATGGAATTTTTTCTCAAACCCGCACCCGCCCGAACAAAGGCATTCTTAACCGATTTTTTTTTTATTATTTTACCCGATTATCCGATTACATCCGCCCGTTCGTTTGAAATTTGTTCGGATAAATCGGGTTCTTAACGGGTCTCGGGTTGGTGATCACCCCTAATGGGCATATATATAGTCTTCGAGAAAATGTTGCCCGTTGTCAAATAGCATTAAATGCTTCAGGAGACGTTGAGACACACTCTGTCCAACACGTTTTGAGCATTCTTAGGTGTAGCAGGTCTGCGCACACAATGCTTTTGAGCAGGTACAGCAGCTTTGCAGACTTTCCTTAAAAATGCTAAACATTTGAATGAGGAGAGAAAACAACTTTGATTCTTATGCTGAAAAGGGTTAGACCATTGGGATGAACGTTCTTCTTACATAATAACGTCTTTACGGGTCAAACCTTAAACTTGATACCTTCAGCCTTCAGATGCAAGGAGTGCTTCAGATGAACTTCAAGTCTTCAGATGATAAACACTCTTCAGATGAAGTTGATCTTTCAGATGATCTTTTACACAGACAGTATGATCTGAAACAGTGCAAGATACTGTGAGAGCATAGTATCATATGAATGTCTTTTATATTTTATATTTGTTGTTCATTAAAACTTAAGAGAGTGAGACTTAAAATATTTTTAATTTCATATATTTAATTCTTTGAGACTTAACAAATCCTAGCGGCTTTCCACAACACATGTCTTGAAACTTCAGAGCTTTCATCTCCCACTTGTTCTAACTGTATAGTATTATTGACACACAATCAATAGTAAAAAAATATTAAATTGGGATTTTATGTTAACGACAATAATTACCAGTTGTTGCTCAAGTCTAGCATAACTCATACGTGAACCTCTATATGGGTATTGAGGATTAGAAGTTCTAACCTTGTTTTTTTCACTTATTTCCTGGAATAACACATGGTAAATATATTCGAGCAGTTATTCAACGTGTAAAAATATTCGTTAACTACAAAACATTTAAAAAAAGAATGTATGGATGAATATAATACCTTGAAATATTCTTGTGTTTGTTGGGAAACAAAAAAGTCCCATTGCTCCTGTGAGATTACGTCCTCATATCTCTTAGGAGGATGCGGGATGAGATCACCATTGTCATCAAATAGACATTTGGTGGATAATGTTGACCTAAAAGCTCTATGTCTTTTACCAGCCAACATAAGAACATATCTTTTATGGCATTCTTCAACATCAAAAGCGGACTACATAGAAAACAAAACATAATACAATAATTTTAGATCATGTGCCTTTATGTCCTCCCATTCTTCTTAATAAATAAAGGGGGACATAGTATGTACCTTAATTTCCTCCCATATCATATCCTTGTATTTGTAACGACCCAAAAAATAATAGAATTTAAAAATAATGGAGTCGTCACCAATTATTATTTGAGGAAAATAATTGGAAAAACCTTTTGATTTTGCAATACTGACCTTTGAAAAGAATGAGTTCGATCGGTAGTCTATTTATGCACAGGGAAGGGTGGAAACTTAATCCCACTGCACCCTGATACATCCATTCAAAGAATGGTTGGTTACCTTTAGTTAATTGTGTAAATTACTAATAAATTTTAGAACATTTATTTTCCCCTAAAACAACATAAATTACATGGAAAAAGACAAACTAAATAAAATATGATGAAATAAAAAAGAATTAAGATAGGATGATTATTTACTAAGAAACAAATATGAACAATTAATTTAGATTTAGGATCATCAAGTTGTCTCAACTCAGATGTCCTAATATATAAGCTTACAATGATTAATTAAAAAAATTAAGAATCATCAAGTTGTCACAACTCAGATATCCCAACGTTTAGAATTTAAAGAGACACTTTGCGTAAAATAAATAATTATATTCAAATAAATTAATTTAATTTCTTCTAAAAATTAGGATCACCAAGTTGTCTCAACTCATATGCCTTAATATGATTAAGATTAGATTAGAAAAATATTTACAAATGAATGTATAAATAAATTAGAAAAATATTTACAAATGAATGTATAAATAATATTAGAATTACCAAACAGTTCAAGTATTCTAAAACTTTAAACAAGGATAGCAAATCAAGATTAATTTAAATTGTGCTTACACGTAATAAAACTTGATAAATTAGCACAGACTTATTTTCTTTTAACATTTATTGTGGATGCCAAAAACTAAACTGCATTAAAAACATGCTTAATCTGAAACTAACAATGATACAGATATAATAACTTTCAAGTTAATAAAGGATTACGGAAAGAAAAAAAATGAAAAAAAATATAACAATAATAACATAAAAGAAACAGACCCAAAATAAAGTGCAATGTCACACAATCTAAATTAAAAGCTTGATTCCAAAACAAATGAAATGATGGCATACAGGTGCAGACAATAATAAAAACAATAATGTTATATGAACCGCAAATGGTAATATCACATTTATCCCGCACACGATTTTCATTTCTTTTTGCACCCCGTTTTTCTTTTCACACACCCATTTTTAAATTCTTTTATTTTTAAAAACTGTTTTTTACCTTTTTCTTTCATTTAAAAAATAATTTTTATATTTTTATTTTATTATTATTTTTATTTTTATTTATTTATCTCATCAAATAAAAACATAGATCAAGAAAATACAATTAAATAACATGAGGTTAATTATGTGTCCCGAAACGGTGAATATATTAAAAAATGAGGTTAACAATCTTCCCCTTTGTGGTTAACAGAGTAGGATTTTTGGTTAATTGCAACTCATGTTAACACGGGGTTAATTATGTGGCCAGAAATGGTGAATATATTTGTAAATGAGGTTAATGGTGTATACATTAGTGGTGAACAGAGTGAGATATTTGGTTAATTGAATTTGTGAGGTTAATTGTGTGCACAGAAACGGTAAATGCAGTAGTATATTTGGTTAACAAATTAAAAAATAAATAAAAACTATTTAAAAAAGTGAGGTTAATGGTGTTTCCGTTTGTGGTTAACAGAATATGATTTTTGGTTAATTACAACTCACATATAACACAGGGTTAATTTTGTGTAGGTTAATGATGTATACGTTGACGGTTAACAGAATGAGATATTTGGTTAATTGAATTTGTGAGGTTAATTGTGTGCACAGAAACGGTGAATATATTTGTAAATGAGGTTAATGGTGTATACATTGGTGGTTAACACAGTGAGATATTTGGTTAATTGAATTTGTGAGGTTAATTGTGTGCACAGAAATGGTGAATATATTTGTAAATAAAGTTAATGGTGTATACATTGGTGGTTAATAGAGTGAGATATTTGGTTAATTGAATTTGTGAAGTTAATTGTGTGCACAGAAATGGTGAATATATTTGTAAATAAAGTTAATGGTGTATACATTGGTGGACAGAGTGAGATATTTGGTTAACAAGGTGGGATATTTGGTTAACAGAGTGAGATATTTGGTCAATTTAACAGAAACGGTGAACATATTTATAAATGAAGTTAATTAACGTAATTTTTATATGATCATTTAATTGTATTTTCTTGATCTATATTTTTATTTGATGAGATAAAGAAATAAAATAAAATAAATATAATAATAAAATAAAAATATAAAAATTATTTTTTGAATAAAAAAATAAAGAACGGTTTTGCAAAAAAAATTAAAAGGGGTGTGAAAAGCAAAAAGAGGGGTGCAAAGAGTAAAATTGAGTGCGGTATATTCGCGGGGTTACTGTACGCTGTACGAATATCACGATTGTAATAAAAAATTAGTGAAACAATAAAGAAGAAAGGAAATGTCGTCATGAAACAGAGATAGGAGCTCGCGGTCACGAATGACTTGGCTTTGGGCATATGTTTGAACGGCGATGTTGGCTTGAGATTGGAGGCTAGCGGCTATAATGAGAAACTTGCGCAGGGGCTGTTAGGTGCTTCGATGATGAAGGAAGGAGACCCTGTGGTGCTGAAGCGGTACAAGGTTGTGCAGGGGAATAGGTGGTTGGAAGGAAACTCGGTGGAGCCCCGGTTGTGTGCGAGGGAGAGAACGATGCAAGGAGCGGAGGTGGTTTGATTTGGGGCTGAAAATGAAGCTGCTGGACAAGGGAGATGGGGTGGCTGAAGTGGGGTGTTGCTTGGGTGAAGTGCTATGGAAGTGAGGTGGGTTCCTCTTGGTGTGGGACTGATTGAGGGAGACACTTGTGTCTATTAATTTGAATGTTGAAGAGGCTAGGTATAAGAATGGTTTCGGAGTTGTTCGGTAATGGGTGGTGGTGCAGGATGGTGATAAGGCACGTGGTTGGTGCGGCAAGAACAGTCGATGGGAGAGGATGGATCGGTGGTGCAAGGTGGCTCTGTGAGAGAGGAAAATTGCATGGGTCTTGGTTGGATGAGTTGTTAAATTAGCCTAGATCAATTTCAAACAGATACAGCAAACTAGCATGTTCATAGAATACAATATCATAATAGAATTGGAGTTGTGTACCTGGAACGAGAGAATCAACCATTACGGCGGTGTCAACGTGACAAGTGAGAAAATATTGCTCTCTTCCTGGTAGGAGGTCAAAAGACAGAGTACAGAGTACAGAGTAAAGGAAAGGGTCTGTCATATAAACTAACTAATGGGTTACCAGTTCTGTTCCTTACCAGTAGAGACCAGGGACCTTTCAACGGGCCACTGAACTGAACAGCCCAACCCATCACGGGCTATTCACAATAAAAGCCTAATATATCATCCATCTTTATATTATGTGCTACAATTAAATAGTTAATCTATAATTGATATTAATAATTCAAATGAATATAATTCTAAATAATTGATTAATATTAATCCATAAAATATAATTAGGGATAATCTAACATTCTCCCATATGGATAACATTAGTCACTTATCAGAACTACTAGGAATTATTAAAACCAAAGTATCAATTATAGCCAATGCACATAACTAAATAATTCCAAGAAATAAGAGCATTAACAATATAGAAGATAGCATCCGATAGGGATACATACCACATGCTTATATTTCATAAAATGATGGATAAGAGAAAACATAATTCAATAAAACAATATGAAATCCAATAATGGTCCCAGCATCTTAAATGCTATAAGAGATATGATATAATAAAAGTAAACCAACACATATCTCATAATATTGAGCAAATACAAAATGATAGACTCTCACTAACCCAAAACACCAAAAGACTTATACAAACACACATGAGTTATGAAAACTCTAATAATCAAGTTTTTGGTTAGTGGATCTACTAAAATGCTTAACACACGTGATAGTTGTTAATGTCTTTTCGACACTAATCCAAAACAGGTCCTTTCACCATCACAATAGGCCACAAATCCAACACAATCCACATGAGCATAAGTGCACACAATAACCCAATGTCAAGAGTAATTACATAAGGGAAAACCAAATAACAAAATTAATTACACATGGGCAAAATCAAGAATGCTCGAGAACAATTGACATTTAATTAACCTGAGTTTTACTAAATAAGTGACTATGCATGTTCAAGTAGAATAAATAAATTTAACGAATCTCCCACTTGAACAACGTAGACACTTAGCTTAAACAAAATAAAACTTAAGATTAATATAGACAAAAAAATGTCAACAATGAGCAAACACTTATAGCAATTGGTTCAAACAAAAGAATACAAGTACCTCAACAATGCAGAAAATCATACTCGATAGGAGTACTCATATCATACATGCAAGATACCCATACATCCTAACCTTATGAAAAGTGGAATATCGGTTAAAGAAAATTACAACAAAGTTGTATACTAAAATAATCAAAGTGTCTCTCATAACACAATGGCCAAAATCATAATAATAACATAGTCCACATAAACTCAAGTGCCTATAATAGCCCAATAACAAAAATAATTACATATGGGCATAACCCAATAATCAAAGTAATTACAAAATGGGCATTACCAAATGGCATCAATGAGTAAGCACTTTATTGGTCCAAATAATAAGATTTATAAGCACCATATTGATCCAAAGAAATCATACTCGATAGGAGTATTAATTTCATATATGATACTTATAAATCTGTGACCTTATAAAATGTGGAACGTTGATCAAAATGTGGAATGTTGGTCAAAAGAGAAAAGAACAAAAAAAAACTGTAAGCCAAATGTGCAATACCAACAAAATAACCTTAGCGTACACTTAATGTGCCTTACTGAGATTTAATAAAATTGCACATAATAATATATATCAATAAATTGTGCATAAGAACATATTTCAGTAATACGAATGAGACTTCTTCCCAAAATCTCTAAGAGCATCTCATGTGATTAAGCGCACATAATAACATATGACAACCAAAAAGCTCAAAAATAATATTTTAATACAAAAGTGCACACAAGAACATATAGCAATGTTATTTTCTCAAGACAAACAATTGTGTGTACTCCCACTAATCCAAAATAATATGATATTATTAGGATTTTCATTAGAGTCAGATAATATTAAAATACTCTAATATTATAATATCCAATAGTGGGATTATAATTTTGCTAAGGTACTCATTATGAGTCTAAAACTCACAATTTTTCTCTCTTCAAAATTTGATATTAGAGAGAAACATATTAAAGCAGAGTCAACAGAAATGGTTATATAATAGAATATGAAACTCAACATAAAACCATAATAATGGTTTTCCAAAGGAGTTTCATAGTTAACCATACACTTTGCTTATAAAATAAAGGAAATTATAAATGTCCACTTGACATTTTAAAATAGAAAATCTCCTTAAAAAATATTGTAACACACAATTTTATAAAATATGATGGCTATTTAAAATATTGCCAACATATGAGTGAGATTATAATCTCTAACATATATCAAAATGAGATCATAGAAAAATTCAACAACTCACTCCCATGACTCAAGTGTTACAATTTAAATAATAGCAAAGCACTCTTTAGCGGAAGAGGAAACGAAAATGCATAAAACCCTTGACTATTATTGAGGATACAATAAAAGATTTAAGAAGTCTCTAACTCTCACTGTTCTAATAATTAAAAAATTACAGGATAACAATATTGTATTATATACAAAATTATCCATACATATATATCCCAAAATAGTTTAACATACCATTGATGATAAGGAAGATTAATGGTATGTAATAGAGAAATTAATCTCTTCAAACAATAACAAGTTAATTTGGGACATCAACATATTGTCTGGTATAATTAATTACCCATAATATAATACAATAATAGGGAGTTTGACTATAATGTTCTCAAAGAGACTTAACAAACAATATCCTCAATATAAAGTCTTGACAATAAAGGGTTGACAATATGAAAGTAGTCATTGCATTACTACTATCTTGCTTGACAAAATCATCACATAATATATGTAGATTTCTCCCACTTGATAGAGAAAAATAGTTAAATAAATAAAATATTTAAAATTATTTTCTTTATCACACAATGATCACGTCAAGCAATGTAATACCGATAAGGTATGTCCATGACCTACACAATTTAATTCAACTTATTTCAACAAAACAATTTATTAAATTTAGGTCATATCAAAATATTGACAGAAATGGGCATAGAGACTAACACCAAAATATAACAAAGAAACATTTAATATGCATAATATTTTATGCTAAAACAAAATTAAATGAATCTGTGTGTCTAGCCAAAATAATAAGATGCCCATTAACCAAAATTTCTTATTTATAATGATCCCGCCTAAAGGTCCCGAATCATAATAAATAAGAAATAATAAATGATACAATATATAATTCTCATGTCCCAAAACAAAATTCTAATACCGATAGGGTACTAAAATAAAAATTTGACATGAGTTAATCATCAATATATATTGCATAAAAACAAATCACATTAATAACAATACATCGATATGGTATAATTATTATTAGTGCAATATAAATATAATTCAAAATAACCAATTTCCATAAAATTTTGCACAATTATACCCACGATAGGTGAGTTCACAATCATACAAAATATAAAAATCATGCCAAACATAATTTAATTGAATAAATAAATTGCATGATTAATAAACTATATGTATTATAAATACATAATATAAAATTTCAAAATGGCCAAAAAAAATAATTTTATAACATTGGCTCAATATTAGAGAGAGTGATTTATACCAAAAAACTCTCTAATAATATATGAAATATACACAAAATTTCAGGCCAAAATTCTAAGAGTAACATTTCCAAAATTATAAATTACTCACAAAACAATTAAATAAAATATTTTCCGGCATCCAAAAATTACAAAAAAATACCAAAAAATCATAAAATTAATTATTTAATTTTTGGTATAAAAATAAAATTTTTCGGGCAAAAATAGGGATCGCACGCGCCCCCACGCGCCTAGCCCTGCGAGTGGGCAGGCGCGACGAGCACTGTTCATCGTCTTCCTCATGAAGATGGGTCGGACAGTCCAGGAAAACCCGGTTTTTGACCCGGTTCTGTTCCAGTGATATACGCAGCGGAATGCCGAGATTTTTCGGCCACATGACCGCTGTGATGCGGCGGTCGAAACCCCCAAAACAATTTCCAAAATAAATCACTCATAAGGGAGAATTCACAGATCTAAGAAACTGTTTCAGACCTGCACCGTAGAACATGAAATTCTCTTAAATTTTCCAACAATTGATGCTCAAACTTTGCAGATTGAATCACAGTCTTAGGGAGAACAAAATTCCAGAAATGATTTCGAAATCAACCCATTCAACAATGAGAATTTTCAGATTGAAAAATTTGGGTTTTTTTAAAAAAATCATCATGAATATCCATCTAATTCTCACATATTACTCAATAAAATTGCACCAAAATTGCACACATGATTCGAAATATATGCAGAAGAAAAACTCCCAATCCAATTTGTTCAATTAATGAGTAAAGATTGAGTTGCCATTATCGAGTCAAGTTCGTGTTCAAACCAAAACGAAAAACAATTTATTTCTCTCCATTTACCCGATAAAATCGCACCAAATAATCCAGAATAATTTTATAATTTTAGGATATTGATTCTATAATCGAGAACAACCATAATCTGTATCTCATAAGGCTCTGATACCAATTGTTAAATTAGCCTAGATCAATTTCAAACAGATACAGCAAACTAGCATGTTCATAGAATACAATACCATAATAGAATTGGAATTGTGTACCTAGAACGAGGGAATCAACCATTACGGCGGTGTCAATGTGACAAGTGAGAGAATATTGCTCTCTTCCTGGTAGGATGTCAAAAGACAGAGTACAGAATACAGGAAAGGGTCTGTCATATAAACTGACTAATGGGTTACCAGTTCTGCTCCTTACCAGTAGAGACCAGGACCTCTCAACGGGCTACTAAACTGAACAACCCACCCCATCACGAGCTATTCACAATAAAAGACCAATATATCATCCATCTTTATATTATGTGCTACAATTAAATAGTTAATCTATAATTGATATTAATAATTCAAATAAATATAATTCTAAATAATTGATTAATGTTAATCCATAAAATATAATTAGGGATAATCTAACATGAGCTCCTCGGGATAAAGATGGAATCACCCCCTCTCCTTTGAAGGAAGAAAAATGAGGGACTTTTACAGTAGAGAAATGTCTCTTTCACGGCCGAATAGTGCAGGGCCTTGTCACCCTCATTTTCCTTTTACGTGAAAATAAAACCATAATAAAATAATACTAGTACTTATTATCAAAATTCAAAATGAAACATAGAAATAAAGAATTAAAATGGTATGATAAAATATGGTATTTATATACTAAGAAATAGCTAAAAAATATTGCAAAAAATTAAGATTCAAGATTTTATTGTTTTTATCATTTTTTTTAAATATCTGGACAAAATTGGGTGTTCACAGTATTCCTTGCAATTCTCGTCTTTCCATTGCAACCGAAAGCAAATGACCCATAAGAACATGACAATCATGAGACTTCACACCTTTCAATCTTTGTTCTTTCAGTGATACTAGATTTCTAATGTTAAAGGAAAAACCCTCTGGAACTTTGACTCCCTGCAGGAACTTGCAAAAAGTAACTTTTTCTTTCTTGCTAAGAGTATAAGCCGCCGGGGGAAGATATGTACGTGATCCCCTTTTGTCTGGAACCAATTATTTCTTTATCCCATTGCCAACAAGTCTCATCTAGCATTTATCCCATCCTTGGTTTTACCTTTGACATTCAGTAACGTGCCAATAACACTCTCGCACACATTTTTTTTCTATATGCATCACATCAAGGAAATGTCTAACAAACAATGTCTTCCAATATGGCAACTCAAAAAAAATAGACTTCTTTTTCCACCCTTCGGTAACGAGTTGTCCGACAAAAGGTTTTCCGAAGTTGTTGGTCAAGTTACCCACCTTTTCTCACAACTCCTCACCCGTCAATGGAGAAAGAGGCCTACCCTCTTGGTGTTGTCATTGAATGATTTCTTCCATCCCCTATAACGATGAGATAAAGGCAAAAACTTACGATGACCTAGGAATACATTCTTCTTACAATGAGTCAAGCGCATCCAAGAAGTATTTTCATCACAAACAGGACATGCACACTGACCCTATACACTATAACCAGACAAATTACCATAGGCCGGGAAATCATTAACCGTTCCAAACAACATCACCCTCAACTGAAAAGATTCTTCTTTTATCCATCATAGACATCTACTCCAGTATCCCACAATAGCTTCAAGTCTTCAATCAATGGTGCCAAGTACACATCTATATCATTACCCGGTTGTCTGGATCCCGATATCAACATAGATAACATCATGTATTTGCGCTTCATACAAAGCCATGGAGGTAGATTATATATTATCAATACCACCGACCATGTGCTATGAGTACTAGATTGGACACCATGCGGATTCATTCCATCTGTTGATAATGCAAGGCGAAGATTTCTTGCTTCCTTGCCAAAAGAGGGGTACTCATCATCTATCCTCCTCCACTGCGGAGAATCAGCGGGATGTCTCAACATGCCATCCTTGATTCGTTCATTTGCATGCCAAGTTAAGTTCTTTGCATCAATGACACTACGATACATCCTTCAAAACCTTGGTATTATGGGAAAATACCAAACCACCTTTGCTGGTGTAGTCTCTTTCTTGTAACAAGGCACATTGCATTTAGGACACACACTTAATGATGCATTCTCTTTTCTGAACAAAATGCAATCATTGGGACAAGCATGTATCTTCTCATAGATCATCCCAATAGAACATAACATCTTCTTTGCCTCATAAGTTCTGTTAGGTAGCACATTGTCCTCCGGTAACATCTCCTTCAACAATGTGAATAACTCTGTGAAACTCTTGTCAGACCATCCATTTGTTGCTTTTAAATTATACAACTTCAACACAGTAGACAACTTAGTGTACTTGGTGCACCCGTTGTACAGTGGCTTCTCAGCATCACTAGCTAGGGTATCAAACAATTGGGGACGATCTCTGAGGTCCTCTTCAACCACCTTTCGAATCTCATCAATTCTGTCACAATCCTCCCACCCGGTCCCAAAGTCATCATCACTTGGTTCTATGTTGACATTATTCTCTCCCATACCACTCTGTTCACTCCTAATCTCACCATGAAATGTCCAACATGTGTAACTCTGATCAATTCCAAAACAAAAAAGATGGTTCCTCAACTCTGATTCACTAACTCGCTTAGAACAAAAACATTTCGTACAAGGACACACAATTCTACTAGGATTTGTTGCATGGTCAATGGCAAACTTTATAAACATCTCCACTCCTTCCTCATACTCATTTGTCAAACGGTTTGCAAACATCCAAGAACGATCCATATTTTATCAACATAACATGAAATCATTTATAATTAACTCGAAAAGTATATATGACATTCTTTACATATAATGATTAACTACATGCTTAATTAACACCTATAACATACTAACAAACAAAGGTTGGGGTTCCTATCCTATCTAGATTTGTCAAATTCGCATCATATTATTTTATGACTTTTGTTCCTAGTCTATGAAAATTTCAGCAGCATTTCCCCTTGGTTCTCCAAGCACACACGACATAACCTATGAGTTATATTTCACATAGATTATATATGTATGAACTCGGAGAAAAAGAGGAAAAACGTACTGAAATGAATCTTAGACCAAAAACAATTCATAAAGTAATATATTTAATACGAATTTACAAATCCAGACTATCTAACCATGGACAATTTAAGAATAAATTGTATATTATGCCAGCCTTAATATACAATTTCTTCTTAAACAGGAAATTAAGGTTAATACATGTACATACAAATAACCTAATAATTATAGTTGAAAGAAAAAGGATAATATGATAAACGATATACCTGATTAAAGTCAAACACCAATAAGCAGTGTTGAATTATCAGCTGTTAGGAAACAATACCTGAAAAAAAAAAGTCAAGTCATAAAATTTACTAGTTAAAAAAATTAATAGTACTCAAAATTTGAGCAGCACTTCATCTATTTCATTAACATTCCCAAATTAATGAAAAACAATTTTAACTCTAAACCACCAGCTACCAGTCCAAAAGAGATCAATATGAATAATATATATTTATATAACATTACTAAATCTAATGTAATATATGACAACCTATATACTTAACACCTAAATCATTATAAACTATATCCTTAACATCAAATTATTATAAACTTTAATACTAATGTTCAATGTTATCTAACCCTAATAACACAAAAACAATTCAGATAGCAAAACAGGGGTGCGGGTAGCAAAAAAAACCATGTGCAGGAAAAAAAGTGCAGCAGTAACAAAAAGGGGTGCATATAGCAAAAAATGGCAATGTTGGAGTCTCCCTTACCCTAGTTGTCGCCGCGAAGTGAGAGAGGAAAGGGGAAGGAGAGCACTGCTCACGGTTGGGAAGGAGTTCCCTTACTCTACTTGCAACCGCGAAGGGAGAGAGGAGAAGGGAAGGACCGCGCCGCGGAGGAAGAAGGGAAGAAGAAGCTTGCTCACGGAAGAAGACGGACGTTGATGAAGGAGAAGGGACGGAGGAGCTAGCTTGCGCACGGAGGAGACGGAGGAAGAAGGGAGGAGGATGAGAACGGAGACGACGCGGGTAAAGGAAACGTGAGAGACGCAGGATGAGAAGTGAAAATAAACTGCAATGTCCCTAATTTAAGTATCAATGAGGGGAGCGCCCTCTATTACAGATAATTTTTAAAAAAAATTCATGCTGAGAATGAGGGCGCTCCCAGGAGCGCCCTGTGAAAATAAAAATTAAATAAAAGAGGGCGCTCCCTAGAGTGCCCTCATTAGGCATAATGGTTATGTCTGAATGTCTCTAGTACAAGTGGGAGATTGTTAGGAATATGCACTGGAGACTTATATATTTATGAACATCCATCACTTGTATCATGTTATTTTATAAAGGCAAACTTATTCTTTTAGAATATAATTATTGTCCTTAGAATGGTAAACTTAAACTTCATAAGAAATCAAGTAGATGACTTGATCGTGAGATCTTATGAAGAACTATTCTTAAATAGTCCCTAGTCAAGTATCATCTTAGGACAAAGATGCATTTAGACTAGTATGTGAGCTCATCGATGATCACATCTCACAGATCATGGATATGAGATATCATGTTCTCAAATAGGTGCACATTAAGAGTAATGATGTACTGGACAGACCCACCTTAAGAATGTTGCATGGATTGTTACATAAGTGTCATGAACGTTTCTTAAATTGAAAGATGTTATATGAAGTCCTTCGACCTGAAATCACTACGATTCCTACATAAGGCATTATATGTTTTAATTATCATCAAACGTTACCTGTAACAGAGTAATCATAAAGTTGGTTTTTGAACATGTAATAAATTGTGTGGTGGAATGTGAGTGCCCTAGATGGGATTTGTCCCTCCTATGTAACAAGAGTTATATCTATAGGCCTCTTGATAAAGTGAGACTGCAAAATGCATGGCCATGCTCAGGAGGATAAACATGAGATGTTTATTTTCTGTACAGTCTACTTGGGGATCAAGAAAATATAAATTGAACTATACAAGGTTGATACAATCCATGCCCTTGTGTTCAATTATATATTTGGACAAAGGGACAGATCATATAAATTATTATCATAAAATAGGATTTATCAAAGTTATTGATAATCTCAATATTTGGATAGTGATGTGTTGCTAGATACCACTCACTATTTATGATATTAAATATAAAATGGTTTTATTTTAATATTATAACCAAATATTAAAAGTCTATTGGGTCACATGCATATAACAAGCCACTAGGAAAGGATAATAATTCTAATTTAATTTAATTAGAATTATAACATAATGGGCCAGACCCATAAGTGTGAGGGTTAAGTGAGTGATGGGGTAAAACCCTAGCCACCACTCTATAAATAGAGCATAAGATGCACTACCCCAGACACACATGGACAATCGCTTCTTACTTTCTAAGGCTACTAGCAGAGCTGAGGAGGGTTTCCTAGTCCGGCTGTTGGCGTGGATACCAATAGAGAGGAGGGTTTCCTAGTCCGGCTGTTGGCGTGGATACCAATAGAGACGTGACTACTCTTGCCTCGTTTGTAATCTTAATAAGGTACGACCTTTCGTTTTAATACCTTTTATGCCTTGATTCGTGTTTTCGCAAAACGATTATAACAAGGGAGGGAATCCATTTATTTTCGCCGCACCTTGACCACATGCTTGATTCCCTTCAGTTCTAGCCTATTTTTTCAAAATGTTTTGGAATACTGTTGGTGATGACGTTCGTCACTTGGTTAGGGATGCTTTTCATTCAGGTGCTAATACTTTGGTGGTTTTGATTCCAAAAGTTGATCACCCAAATAACTTCAAAGAATTTCGTCCAATCACTTGTGACGAAAGTTCTTGTAAACCGGTTGAGGCCTCTTATCCAAGAGCTGGTGGGACCTTGGCATTTCAAATGCTAATATTTCCATCTTGCGGAACGGAGATAGGACTCCTACTTTCCTCACAAAACGATGCCTTAGAAAAGGAGACCCCTTATCTCCTTGCCTACTCGTTTTGTGCATGGAAAAGTTGGGGCATATGATTGAGGAAGCTGTTCAAAGGGAGGACTGGATCCCAATTCGCCCCGTTTGAAATGGCCCTGCTATATCCCACTTATTTTTTGCGAAAGCCAAACCTTCTCAAGTGCGACAAAGTCTTTGTAGTAGATATTCATGACAAGGCTTTGAGGGTGAGAGATGTTTGGGAAAATGATGTTGCTGATGACCTTGTTTTTATCTGCTTGTTGGAACCTTTGGTGCAGGCGTAATAGGATTTGCTTTAATGGGGTTGAACATAGAATGAACTCTGATATCATCAAGGGTGTTGGTTGAAAGGATTCAATGGGAAAGTGGGATTAGAAATGTGGTGTGCTATTCAGACTCAAAACTTGCTCTCTTCAACCTTTTCATCGATATGCTGGGATTATTTCCCAAGCAAAAGAAATGGCTACTGAAAGATTGGAGAGTCAACTTGCGCGTGTCTTGTAATTCTGAATTCTTGGAGCTGCTAGAGACCCCTTCCTTGTTTCTCTCAGTGTTAGGAGTTAGGCCTTAGGCTTTTCTTTTGTCCTTTTGGAAAATTTTATAAAATATGAAAAACAAATAATATTAAATATAAAAATAACTTCTTTTGTCAAAAATATTTTAAGGTTATTAAAAATGAATTACAATATAAAAAATGTAAGTACTTAATATTTTTATTTTAAAAATTCATTTCATTGATAAAAATATATTTTATTAATAATTTTCATATATTAGTTTTCATATATATTTTTATTTAAATTAAAAAATAATTAAATATATATAATAATTTTTTTTATAATATAAAAAATGAATTATGAGATATTAAGATCCGTGTATCGCACGGGTATTTGTACATCCAAGATGTGTAACAAGTCATATAAAATGAGAGATAAAGAGAGAAAAGATAGAGAAATGTAAAAAGTCATAAAGAGAAATAAAAAATATGAAAAATTATAAAAGATTGTATATAGGATCACACATGAATTGCATTGTTACAGATCGCCTTAGAAATAACATAGGGCCATTTGAAAAAAAATTAATCACATTAATTAATACTACATTTATTTTTATTTAATTGTCCATTTTGAGCTAAAAAAAATTTCCTATTTAAGTATCATTTATAAATCCAATGCAATAATAGGTACAGAGAGCTAGTGATTGGTACCACCTCGGTCCTATTTATAAAAATCTTTTGGTGAGTTACTCTCGGTCCTTATTATAAGATTTTTTTCTAGATTGTCCCTTGTATTAATAATTTTTTTTTTGATAAAAATACCCCATTAGTGGAGATAAATGAGTAATTAATAAAAAGAGATAAAGATACAATTAAATAGTTAAATGGGGTCATTCTAAGGAGAAGGTCATTCTACACTTATATTTTGAGTGCACAAAGTGTACATAGGGATGATAGAGATATAAAAAAATAAATAAGGAGAGAGAAAACGAGAACAGTAATAATTGTTGTTATAAAAAAAGATAAATAAAAAGAAAAAATTGGTGTAGATAAAAGTATAAAAAAAAAATAAACATAGAAAAATCAAATTGTTCCTCTTAAATAACATCACTCTAATATAAATAGTTAATTAATTGTCAACTCAACACCAATACAATAGTGAGATATTAAAGCAGCTAGCTAAGTTTGTACTTGAAAGTTATGTAGTGTATACCAACCAAATTACTTTCAAGTGTATACAAACTCATGAGTTACTAGTTACTACTACTCCCAAAAAAACAATTGGTTTATGAGCAAGTTATTCAAAACCAACACTAAAGCAATATTATGCTTATGTTTTCCAAGTCTGTACTAGCGAGACAAACCACCATATATATATATATCAAGGTTCTTGTTGCTTAATTATCAAATGTTGTGGATTATTTGCTTCATTGAGTTCCTTCAGTTGAGCATACGTCGCATTGATGAAAGCTTTTGCTTCTTTTGTTGGTTCCTCTATTGCTTCTTTCAGCTTGCTCAGTGCCATGCAATATGCTTCCTGTCCAATATATAAAACATACAAATTAAGAAATCATGACTATAGAACGTATAATTTTGCATGGGTTGGGAGTTTGGTTAGTAATTTTTAATTTGCTAACAAGTTTAGCCTACTGATCGATGTTGTCAACTTAATTAATATCATAAGTTCATTATTTTGGGGACTAATTTATGTAGATGAAACAATTCAGAAACCAAAACAACAGAAACACATATTTTAGGAATCAAATCATATATTTTTAGTTATAATTATAATACCATGAAGTGATCAAGCTCAGAAGTGTTTGGATTAGTAGTTGATTTGAACTTTGAGTTGACCAGCTTTTTCCATGCATCATTTGTTATATCAAACTCTTCAGCTTCCTCAGATCCAACCTGAATTGAAGTACTGGAGTGAGGCACACACATCACATGCACAACACAGATATAGAAGCTTTTAACTTATCTACCTTTCTAAGGATTGACATTGACCCATGTTAGTAGCACTGATCTTAGAGCTAGCTGACATCAATCTGACAAAATTCCTAGATATATTCCTCTGTTTTGATAAAATGACAACTTTGTTCCCATTGCAAAAATCATTACAAAGTGACAGCAAGATATCAAAGTAGGAAATTGCTGTTTTTAATTTTAGCAAGTGTTTTAATTCTCTTAAAGTATGAGATCTTTTCTTCCTTACCCTTTTCTTGTCGAGAAATATAATTAGTATATCATCACATACAAATGAGAGAAAAGAGAATTATGAGATGTGGTAAATTATATAATAAAAAGAGATGGAGAAAATAAATGTGTTATATAAATTATTATTTATGTATTGAATAAATAATATATCTCTTATCGTATTTATCCTTTATAGATATTTTGCATACAATTATGATTTTTTTTCGGATTTAATTCTCTTACATCTCCCTTTATCATATCTCTTATTACATCCTTCACTTTTTCTTTTCATTTTTTTTATCTCTTTCCTTCTTACACCTATCATACCCCATACATGGGATTTCAAGAATTATTATCTTTTGCATGTAGATTATTTTAGGGAATATAATGTAAAGTATTCTTTGTGGTCCTAAGCTATCTTTCCACATATGGCTATACTTATACAGCATGCTTTAATGGCTTCTGTCCCTTTCTCATAAATGTCCACCACCACAAAAGGTAATAATAATAATAATTCTCCACTATGGAGTCAAAATTAGGAAAAAAAAAATAAAAAACAGAGAAGAAAATAAGAAGAAATTACCTTCAAGCAGTTGATGTGAGATTCAATCAACACTTCATACAAAGGATGGCTTGCAATAATCTTCTTTAAAACCTCTTCATCTTGTTTCTCTGCATCACTTCCCTCAGCCTCCTTTCTCCTTCCATTTTCTCCAATTTTGTTACCCTCCATCCTTCTCTGTCTTATGCACATGCACTGAATTGGACACAAAAAAAATCACTAGCTATATATAGCAAAATTTATAGCAGATAAAAGGGGTTTGTATTATGGTTATTGACCAATATTGGTGCAAGTGATGAAACGTAGTTATCAAGAAGTACTTTGGGTTACCTTACCTGCCTCTTTGGTTTTTTTCTGTTGTTAACCTTTAGAGGTAAAAAAAAATAGTATGAATATAAGTGAATGAATTGCATGGAAAAAAATTAAATGAAAAAAGGTTAAAAGCCTTGTGGGGTTCCCTGTTTCCCCTTTTTGGGTTTGAAAGGAACTTGTCAAGGTTTCATGCTATGATTAAAGCAGCTTTCAGGTCTTTGTAACCTGTACCCATTTTTTGGCCTTATTCTATATTTCCCCCCATCTTAGGCAATTTTCATTTCATTTGACTGTTTCTGACTACTATTCATTCCACTTTGTTGCATCATTTCATTTTCCTTACAACAACAAGATAGAACCGCTAGTTACAACAACCTTTTAAGCAAAGCTAAAATTACAGAGAGATGATAAGAGCTAGCTTTGTCCTTGACATTTGGGGTTCTTCAGTTCAAAGTGGAAATTGAAAAGCTCTGTATTCAGTGAATAAAAGCATTAATGTGTGGCACGTGTGATTCAAAAAAGTCATTGGAGTACTTCTGTTTCTGTATCTCTTAGTGAGAAAGTATGATACATTAATTGAATATACTAGCAAGTTAGTCGTGCAGTTTAGTTTATGAGAGATTCAAAATCTCAATGGTCCCTAAGAGATTACTTTGTCATGTAAAATAGTCTTTGTAGTGCAAATTTTAATGACTATTTTGCATGATTTTTAATGTCTCAGGAACTAATTTGCTTGTTTTTACTTGTTTTTCAGGAACTATTTTGCATGACGGAGCAATCTCTCATGAACCATTTTAAGATTTTGACTAAACTGTACGACCAAGAATCTCTCATAGACTAATTTCCTAGTTTAATCTAAATTAATTAACATGGTCAATTTCTTTTCCTTTTGTTGGTTGATTGAAATTGAATAAATTTACCTCTCTTGTGTTTTACTCAACTGTCATTTGCTTTGTGTCTGTGTATTATATATGAATTAATCATTCACTTCTTGTACCATTCACGGATGAGAAGAAATTTCAGAGCTCAATTAATTCAACTTCAAGATCACTATATTGAATTATTTGTTCAAAAAATATCAAAGTGTGTTTATTATAAATCCTTTTGTGCCAGAGTTAAATTAAACCATTGCTATTTAGCTAAATAAACACTTGGAGGATCCACTTTGGTGCTCCATCTAAGAAAAGAGGGAATTGCACATTAGGCTTAATTTATATCCAAGATTGTGAACTTTGTAATAGAAGTTATAGATTGAGTAATAAAAATTAAACACTAAATAAAATTACATACTCTCATATACAAGTCACAAACTTATATTGTATTATACCGGATATCATTCAAACAGGTAACATACAAAATATCCTTATAGATTAGCCTTGTCGGCCCTAAAGAAACTTAACTAAAATGGAAACTACCTCCTCAAAGCTTTATCAAGTAACGAGAAGAGACTCCAATATCCAAATCCAAATACAAACACTCCCCCTTTATTATAAGTAAAAGCAAGACATTCAATTATGATAATTTGATCCTCTTCTTTCTATCCTCTCCAATAGCTTTTTATTCTATCATTATTCAAACGTGAGTTTACATAAATGTAAGAAACTTTTATTCTATCATAATTCTGTTTTTTTTCTATTTAAAAATATTTCAACCCTAAATTTATAGGCTCTTACTCGCGTTTGAGTTGTAAGAAACTAAGGGTCCGTTTGGTGCACAGGACAAGAGACAGGATATGATAATTTAATTTTATCCTATCACTTATTATATGTTTTTGTTGCACCAATAGGATATGACAAACTTTATCATGTTGCTTATTTTATCCTTTCCTCCCTAGTGTAATTCTTATCCTAAGGGGGGAGCTGGGTTGGGGAGTGATAGGATATCTTCCTCATCTGTCCGCTCTTTCTCTCTCCTCTCTCTCTCTCTTTCCTCTCTCCCCTCTCGCCTCCTCGCCTCTCTCTCCTCCTCCCTCCCTCTCTCGCCTCTCTCTCTCTCTTATTCTCTCTCCCTCTCTCTTCCTTTCTCTTTCCTTTCTCTCGCTCCCCTCTCTCCTCTTCCCTCTCCTCTCCATCGCTCTCTCTCTCTGTCCCTTCCCCTCTCTCTCCCTCCTCGCTCTCTCTTGTTCCCTTCTCCTCTCCACTCCCTCTCTTTCTCCCCCTCTCTCCTCCTCCTCCCCTACGCTTCATCTCCAACCTCTTTCTCTCTCTCTCTCCCTCTCTTCCACTCCACCTCCCCTCTCCTCTCTCTCTCTGTGTCCTCTCTCCACGCCATTCTCTCTCCCCCCTCTCTCCTCTTTTTATTTTTTGGAACAAAAGAAGGGAAAAGAAAAAACAAAACAAAGGAAACTAACTACCCCACATAGCCCCTAGGAAAACAGTCTTTGATATATTTTTTAATAATTTTATTCTTTTTTATTAATTTAAATATTTTTTATAATAAATATTTTTTATTCATGTATGCTTTATTGAAAATTAAAAAAAAATTAATTTTATAATAAGGGTAATTTGTCATCATCAATATTTTTTTATATCTTATCCTATCATCATTTGTCCATTTCAAATGTATGATAAGATAAAATAATGGTATCCGCCTCTTATCCTGGTGTGCATCAAACATAGGATATGATAAGAGCTTAGCATGCTCTTATTCTAGCCTGTCGGTATCCAACTCGTCTATCCTATCATATCCTGTCCATCAAACAGACCCTAAGTGTTTATAATTAAGCGGCCTTAACTGGGCTAATGCTCTAGGTAGAGACGAGATTCCATTATCATGTTACCTTGGACCTTTATTTATATAGTTCTCAAGTACATTTCTCAAGGCCTAAGATAGGCTTTAAAATATTGAGACCCTTTTAAATCAATATAAATAATTTATAAAAAATGTTATAATTTGATTTATTTTTTGTAATTTATTTTATATTTAATTACAATTAATATTGATGAAAAGAGATAAACTCATGATAGAAATATGAGGCCTTTTTAAATAAAATATTTGATTACTTTAATATATTAATATGATTTATTACATAATTATTAATTATTTTTTAAAATTTTTAAGAAAATATTATACATAAGTAAACATTTTTAAAATTCTGATGGTGCTCGAAATTCAGCCTCCACTTCTCTGCTGGAGAGCTCCTCCTGAAGTGGAAACGCTTCTTTTGCTAGATGAGTTAGGCTTGTAGCTTTTTCTTTTCTGCTTTGTTTCTTTCTTTCTTTTCCCAAGCATAAAAAATACATAACTAAACATTTTGGGCGGGGGAGGCTTAAAGCGTCGGTCTCACCCACTTTAGGGTTGGGTCGATGCTGATTGTTCTCACTCGGCTAATAAATCAAGAAGAGATATTTACTCTTCCAAGTCAATCAAGAATCTTTGCCATTATGAGTTTACTATTTAGCCCCCTAATTCTTAGCCTTATTTTTTATTGACCATATAAAAAAGAAATAATGAAACTATATCATATTATTTGATTCTCAACCATGACATATCCCTCCTAGTCCAAATCCTCCAAGCTCCTACCCTTATAAGATGCATCGCGCTTGCCAAGTGCTATGTTGGCTAAGCTTTTGATTGGATTACAGTACAACTTTGTACATCAGTAAGCCTTCAAGTGGGGTAGTCCATTTGATTGATAAATTGACCTTGGAATGGCCAATCATGGTACTTAACCATATTTTCCAATATTAATATGATACCTTGGTCAATCATACTTTGCTAATCTTCATCCAATCTTTATTCATATGAGTTTGAATACTCTGTTGCTTATCCTTTTGTCTTTTGTACTTGATCATTTAATCTTTTTCATTTGTATTCAAGATTTCTAACTTCAAGTGTTATTTGCAAGACCTTTATTTAATTTGATGTTCTTTCTATTTTGTACTTGTTGATAACTTTTAATCTTTGATATTCTTTAAAAAATATCGTCGATTTGATTTCAAACATTCGATTTGGTTGAATACCATGTTTAACATGGAATTCTTATTGTTTTATACCGTTCATAGTGTTGAGACCAAGACCCTTTTGCATATAATATTTTAATGATAACAAGTTTCATAATAAAATTCTAAGTGTTCTCAGTGTAAATTATTGATGTTTACAATTGAAAATCCTTGAGTGAGTAAAGGAATATGTTAGGTCACAAATAAATATGATTTTTAACAGGTTAATTGGATGATTTTATATAAGTTTTGATGATATTTATTAGATGGCAACGTCTATTATGCAACCCCTTGACAAGCGCCTTTTTAGTGCAACACCCAGGTTGGACGGTTAGATGGACATTACGTGCAACCAATGGTCCAGATTGTTCGTAGGTTATCAGTTGTCTCAGTTTCCCAAATTTTGCTCCGGTGTCCCTCCGCACTTTTTAAAAAGGGTCTTGTATTGAATTTTTTTTTTTTGTTTAGAAGTTTTTAATGAAAGAGAAATCGCAAGAGAGAATGTCAATGGATACCGATGGGAAGCATTTGCACAGCTAATTTTTATCAATCATTTTTGTATGTTAAAAAAGTGAAGCTACAATTGCGAGCACAAATTGAAGATATGTAAATAATAAGCAGCATGAAGATGATTAACAGAGCTAGTGTGAAGTTTATTTTTTTTCTTTCATTCTCAAGGTTGTTTTGCAGTCTCTCTAATCTCATATTGCATGTTTGGAGCAGCATCTCAAAGCAAAGGGTACAAGGTAGTGATGAAGCATGTGAGATATTCGTTTGTTCGTCAGTCCATTCAAAGTCCTTACACGTATATCAAGGTGAAAGAAATGAGCATGCTCATTTTGTTGGGCTTGTACTAATGAGCATGCTCAGTTTGTGGTCCCAAAAGAAAATTGTTAGAGGTAATACGCTTATTGGGTTTTTAGTTCTGAGCATGCTCAATTTCGGGACAGACAATTTAACGTGCTCTATTTGGTTTTTTTTTTTTTAAATCTGAGATAATTGTAATGAAATATAATTAGAAAAATGCTTGAAAATTAAGCAAAAATATCAAAAGGAGTTTAAAATTTGTGGAAAAATTGGGTTAAGTGAAAAACATAAATATTGTTGTAAATGGTTAAACGAATTTTTGAAGAATGTTGTATTTTTAGTTATTTAGATAGTAAAAAACATGTGAAAATTAATAAAAAATACCAAAGAGTGGAGAAAAATTCTGAAAATTTGTTTTTGATGGCTCATTGCCTATACAATTCAGGTAGTGAAGTTTCATGATGAAACTCAAAAGTGCCATTTTGGGCCTATTGCTCCCCTGTGAGTCTAAAGTAAAAACCCTAGACCTGAGTACCAACTTTAGTTTGTGGACTAGTGCATGCAACCTTGTGGTTTGAATTTCCACGTGAATTTTTGCATGGATGTTATGTTTGGTGTGGGGACCCCCTTGGTGAAGTTTCACGAATTTTTTAAGAATGTTATATTTTTAGTGATTTAAATAGTAAAAAACATGTGAAAATTAATAAAAAAATACCAAAAAGTGGAGAAAAATTCTGAAAATTTGTTTTTGATGCCTCATTGCCTATACAATTCAGGTGGTGAAGTTTCGTGCAAAACTCAAAAGTGTCATTTTGGGTCCCGTTTGGTGCACATGATAGGATATGAAAGGTAGTAAAGTGATTTTTTTATAAATCACAAATATCCTCCATGAAAGGTAGTATACTTCCTGTCGTTTTGCTTTTTTCTTTTTCTTTTTTATTTTTTTATCATACATTCATTTTCTTTTGTTATTATTATATAAAAATATTTTCTCTCCTTTGAGGATGGAAAAAAAGTTACCTGCACTCCGCGCATGGAACTATTAATCGCTACCAATAGCTTCTTCAATTTATTGAAAAATTGACAATATCTTTGTTTGATTTGACCGAATACCCTTTCATGCATAGATATAATAAAATTTCTTTCTTAAAATGATAATTCCAAGATTCACACTCATAATATTATGATTAGAAAGAAAAAGACTCGTAATATTTATGTGAAAGTTTTTCTAGATAAAAAAACCTATTTATATTGACCAACTCAATACCTTTTTATTAAACTTCAACTAACTTAGTTATTAATATCACCAAGGACTTATTTGCAAAATGGAATAATATAGCACTCAGTTTTGCCTTTTTCTAGTATCTTGGTACAACCGGCTATTTCAAGTCAAAAGGCATATGTATCGCTGCAGCACTTCTTTAGGAGTTGCACCGAAGAAGTCACCTTATTAGATAATAGTCCAATTTCCTAGAGTTTTCAACAAGACCTTATTTTGAAAGCAATTTTGGAAAAATGGAATAGATAGAGTAGGAATTGGAAAATTGGTGCTAAAAATGTCTTAAATTGAAGAGCTCAAATTTTGGAGGGCTAAAATGAAATTTTGAAAGGTCATATGCTCGTGTGAATCAAGTCACACGCCCACATGAATTAGTTGACACACCTAAGCGAACTAGTGACACATATACAAGTGTAATTCACACTCATATGCCATATGGTACTTCCATGTGCCTATGTGAGCATCGTTGATGGTAAATAATTAAGGAAATATCTAGAAATAGGCTTTAGATGCACTTTTTCAGCCCATAATTTATTACTTAGCTGTTAAAAGTTGCTAACATACTGTGATTAGTAATTTCTTAGATTAAATAGCTTCCCAAGTTAATTATCACTAAATTTCCGTAGTACCATGAGAGATCCTTATCAAATATAAGGAAGATATGTGTCAGGTTAATGAAGATACTTGCCAAGATATTAGAGATCCTTCCCAGAAAGGTTTACATGATCCCTTATTTTTTGGATGTCTCAAACACTTGGTAGTTCACTCCTTTTATAGTAGATGGAGAGATTAGAAGATGGTGCACTACTCAATGGGGGACTTGAAAGGTTTGGACCATTTGGTGTTTTATTTTTTTCTAAAAATTCTATCAAGATTTTGATTCTTCTCTCATTATTCCCACATTCAATCCTTTTAATTCTGTACCAAAAAAATCCTTTTAATTAATTTTTTTTATTCTTTGATTGTTTTTTTTAAATCACACTCAATTTCCTGTTATTAAATTACTGATTTCTTTCCAATTTTTCTAAAAAGTAGTCATTAATTGCATTAATTACTTAATCAGAATCTTTAAAAAACTCACATTCATGAATAGAATAATCCTAAAAAAATCAAATTACATAATCCATTCTAATTGAGAGGAAAATTATTAAGAATTCATCACATTAATGAGAGAAATTATTAATAAATATTTGATCCCTCAGGTATTATTGATAAAAATCCACTCTTTTCATTGGTCAATAATAGAGGATCCTGACATTAATGCCTCCTTGATGTAAGATCCACCTTCCAATTTTCCCATTTATTCAAACTAAACTTTTTATCTTTTGTATTTATTATTTTTTATATTTTTATTTATATATTATTTTTACTATTTTTTTCAATTTTTAATTTTCTTAATTTTAAATTATTTAATTTTCCTATTTTTATTTTTCTACAAATAAAATAACTCGATCAAAATTAGGTGTTGACAACGACCCATCACAAGAATCATGCATAATATTTGAACTTGAACTTGAATTTAATATATCCTTTGACTTCACATTCTTGAGGAACTCGTTGCTTTTTTGATAATTGTGTCCATGTTGTTGTCCCTAGCTAGGGTTTCGTCAGCCCACCCTTAGGTTGTTGCATGGTTGTCTCCCCCTTAAAAGGGTATAATTATTGGCTCACTTGCTTAATTGACTTATGACTATATTTATCAAACTTATAGCAAACTAGATCAAGTGAATCATACTCCAAATTAAGGACATTGTAAAAAACTAAAAACTTTAATGTTTATAACAAGGTTTTTGGCTAGATCCAACTTTAATGTGTCACAAATTTTAGCATGGTCCCTAACTTTTCTCCTACTCTCCAAGGGAAGTTTTTGTAATTAAGTGCTGAGTATCAAAAATAACATAAGGAAAATTATGATGTTTTAGATAGCTCACTTCTCAAGTTTTAATGCTTAACAAATTTGGGTTAAAATACTTATCATAGATACATAAATGTTTAATGACTTATCTATGATTTCAGCAAGCCATTCTGAACTTATAAGACTGTCTAAAGTGCTTTCAACCCGTCTAAAGTGGAAAAGCATTCTGAAGGTTCAACCTGTCTGAAGTGTTGAAACCGTCTGAAGTGCTCAACCTGTCTGAAGTGCGCAACCTGTCTGAAGTGTTGAAGCCATCTGAAGTCTCGTTAATGACGTGGCACTCTTTGCTGAAGTATGTGAAGACATCTCTGAAGTTCTGCTGAGTCAAGCGTTCTCTGCTGCACGTACCTTTTCAAACATATTTATGGCAAGGAACACAGAGACCTTTCCTGGTATATTTGAATTTCATACACCACTGAGGAAATTCCTGCAACGCAATCTTTGCAGCAACAACAGTGGCAGCTTATGGCAGCAGCAACCTAGTACTGTGTGTCAGTAAAAATCAGAACTCTCAGAAGCATGTCTTACAACAGATTAAATAATATTTAATGTTATCTCTAAACGGTGGTATTTCCAACGGACTGAAGATTGGTTATAAATAGCCCTTCATGAAGACCATCAAGAATGCTGTAAGCATATACAAGAAAGTCTAAGAGAAATCACGCTGCAAGTTTTTCTGTAAAAACACACTGATTTCATATTCATTGTACATCATTTGTATATCCTGAGTATACCTCAGTTTTTATTGTACATCGTCTCTGTTTAAGATTCAAACTTGTGTAGTTTAAAAGCTTAGACATATCTCTTGTAAAAATTGTCTTTGAGCCTGGAGAGGCTTGACTGTAAAAGAATACTTGTAATCTTGGTGAAGATTAAGAGAAAATCCAAGTGCTAGTTGGCATTGGGACTGGACGTAGCTCACAATGGTAGTGAGTGAACCAGGATAAATTCCTTGGCTAAGTTTTCTATCCCTTATCTCTTGTCAATTTATTTATACTAACCAAAGGGTATTGAAAACTGTTCTGATAATTTTAAAAAGTAAGAAACCTTTTTAAAGATCTTTTCAGAAGCCTTCTTAAGAAACTTCAGACAGCATCTTAAACCTGTCTGAAACTGTTGTAAACTTAACCGTTTGCGAAAAGCTTCCATAAATTATTAAGAAACACTATTCAACCCCCCTTCTAGTGTTTCCCTGTGTTTCTACAGTTGGTATCAGAGCTCAACTCAGGGTTGAGCACCTTACAAGTGTTTGAGGATTAAAGATCCAGATGGAAGCTGCCAACAACAGACAGTACATCACTGAAGGAGCCTCTATCACAAGACCCCCAACATTCAATGGAGTGAACTACCACTATTGGAGGGATTGTATGAAGTTGTTCATTGAGAGCAACAACATTGATGTCTGGGATGTGGTCACTGATGGAGACTATGTGCCTATACATAACAGAGTGCTAATACCTAAGGCTGAATGGACCTTGGAGCAAAAGGCTAGAGTTCAGTTAAATGCTAAAGCCAAACTCTATTTGATATGTTCTCTGAACAAATCAGAGTATGAGAAGGTTCATGGATGTTCATCTGCAAGGAGATTTGGGATACTCTTGCAGCCGCCCATGAAGGGACTGAGACTGTCAAGCAATCCAAAATCAGCATGCTTATACATCAATATGAGATGTTCAAGATGGAAGAATCTGAAACCATAGATCAAATGTTTGGGAGGTTTCAGACTATAACTAATGGACTCGGGTCTTTAGGTAGAACTTTTGAATCTGGAGACAATAATAGAAAGATTCTGAGAAGTTTGCCAAAGTCCTGGAGACCCAAAGTTACAGTCATTCAAGAGGCCAGAGACTTAAACTCTCTTAGAATGGAAGAACTGTTGGGATCTCTCAAAGTTCATGAGCTTGAACTTGGGGAAGATGACATCAAGAAGAAATCTCTGGCATTAAACTCCAAAGCCAACATCCTAGGCATGGCAGCATTAAAGCCATGCAAGCTGAGGAAACTTCAGAAGCAGATGAAGATTCTGGAGATAGCTCAGAAGATGATGATCTTGCTCTTCTCAGCAGGAAAATCAAGAGGATGCTGCAGAACAAAGGAAAGTTTAGAAAGAACTAACTCTCAACCTCTAAATTAGGTAAGTCAGGTAAGGATTCTCAAAATGACAAAATTATATGCTATGAGTGTAAACAGCCAGGTCATATGAAGGCTGAATGTCCAAGACTGAAGAAGAACAACTTCAAAAAGAAGAAATTCTTCAAGAAAAAGAAGGATCTAATGGCAACATGGGAGGATCTTGATGAGTCTACCTCAGAAGAAGAGGAAGACACTTCAGAAGAGGCCAACCTGTGTCTCATGGCCAGCCTGCCCTCATCAGATAGCTCAGAATCTGAGGTATTTCCCTTAACTCTTCAAGAGATGTATGATGACCTGATGGAAAGTTCCAAGGAACTCTTCCAAGAGTATAAGAATCTGTCCAAGGCCCACACATAAATGTGCAGTAAATATAAGGCTCTTGAGATAGAAAATATTATGCTCAAGGAGAGAATTCTTGTGACTGAAAGAAGCAGTTCACAAACTGTCTCTGAAGAAAACAAAAAACTTCAGAAACAAGTTGAGGAACTGACAAAAAGACTTAGCTAAATTTGTCAAAGGAACAGAAAATCTTAACAGATTGCTTGGCAATCAAAGGGATCCCCTTGACAAAAGTGGATTAGGTTTTTGTGATCATGATACCTCTGAACCTCATATTTTCAAAAATTTTACTAAAGGCAAAGAGAAAGCTATTGGGTGTTCTCACTGTGGCAAACCTGGACACAATGTGGCTCAGTGTAAACACAAGGGAAAAGCAAAACCCAAATCTAACAGGAAAGGACCCAAAAGAATATGGGTACCTAAGAACTTGATCATCCTGTTGCAGATGTGTTTAACAGGACAAAGGAGACCCCAAAAATGGTACCTGGACAGTGGGTGCTCGCGACACATGACAGGAGAAAGGTCTTTGTTCCAAAACCTTAGGCCTAGAGCAGGAGGTGTGGTCACCTTTGGTGGAAATCAGCAAGGGAAGATCACAGGAATAGGGACTGTAGGTATCTCTCCTCTATCCCTTATTAAGAATGTTCTTCTAGTAGAGGGACTTCAACACAATCTACTGAGCATAAGTCAATTGTGTGATATTGGGTATGTGGTTTCCTTTACTAAAGAAGGATGTATAGTCAAAGACTCCCGTGATCAAATTCATTTTACAGCTAAGAGACACAGCAATGTGTACAAAATTGATCTAGAGGATTTGGCAAGTCAAAATGTAAAATGTTTTCTCTCTTTTGAAGATGAAAAACAGATTTGGCACCAAAGACTTGGGCATGCTAGCTTGAGATTGATCTCAAAGTTAGCAAAACACAACCTTGTTAAAGGACTGCCCAAACTTTCTTACAAATCTGACATTTTATGTGAAAGCTGTCTGAAAGGAAAACAAACAAGACACTCTTTTCAGAGTAAGGATGTTGTTTCCACTAGCAGACCTTTAGAATTGTTACATATTGACTTGTTTAGTCCTATTAGAACAGAAAGCGTTAGTGGTAAGAAATATGGTTTGGTCATTGTTGATGACTATTCTAGATTCACACGGGTGTTATTCCTAAGAAGCAAGGATGAGACTTTCAGGAATTTTACAATATTCTGCAAGAAGGTACAGAATAAAAAAGGATTCTGTATATCTGCTATCAGAAGTGATCAGGTGGAGAGTTTGAGAATGAAAACTTTCAACTGTTCTGTGATGAGAATGGGATCTCACACAATTTCTCTGTGGCAAGAACACCTCAGCAAAAATGGGGTTGTTGAGAGAAAGAACAGAAGCTTGCAAGAAATGGGAAGAACTATGCTCAACTCATGCAATCTACCAAGATCTTTCTGGGCAGAAGCTATTAACACAGCTTGCTACCTTCAAAACAGAATATTGGTAAGACCAATTCTGAAAAAGACTCCTTATGAATTGTGGAAGGGAAGAAAACCCAACATATCATATTTCCACACCTTTGGCTGTGAGTGTTTTATACTCAACACTAAGGATGATCTTGGAAAATTTGATGCAAAATCTGACAATGGAATTTTCATAGGATATTCTGAAACATCTAAAGCCTATAGAGTATATAACTCTAGAACTTTAACTGTAGAAGAATCAATTCATGTTAAATTTAATGACAAGAAAGAGACTGATAGGGAATTATCAGATCTAGAAGATGACTTTTCAGGAATGGAGCTGAATAATCATGACAGCATCAAGGATGAACAGGTGTCTGAAGCACCATCTGTCACTGAACCTCTTTAGACCAATGTTGAGTCTCAGACTGATTTGATATCACCTCAGAAACCTGACTGGAGATACAAATCACATCATCCAAAAGAGCAAATCATTGGTAGCACTTCAGAAGGAGTTAAGACAAGATCAAAATTCAAGTATCTGAATTCTCTTGCTCTCCTGTCTGAAATTGAGCCAAAGAACATTGATGAAGCTCTGCATGATGAAGGGTGGATTCTAGCCATGCAAGAGGAGCTAAACCAATTTGCTAGGAGTGATGTCTGGACACTTGTTCCTAAACCCCATGGGAAAACAATTATTGGAACCAAATGGGTGTTCAGAAACAAGCTGTCTGAAGAAGGAAAAAGTGGTCAGAAACAAAGCAAGATTGGTGGCTCAAGGATACAATCAACAAGAAGGTATTGACTTCACTGAAACCTTTGCCCCTGTTGCTAGATTAGAAGCAATTAGGATTCTTCTCTCTTATGCTGTAAATAACGGCATCAAACTATATCAAATGGATGTCAAAAGTGCCTTCCTCAATGGTTTCAGTGAATAAGAAGTTTTTGTTAGACAACCCCCTGGTTTGAAGACACTGCTTTTCCTCATCATGTTTTCAAATTGAAAAAGGCTCTTTATGGTCTGAAACAAGCTCCAAGAGCATGGTATGACAGACTGAGCAGTTTTCTTATCAAAAATGGTTTTAAAAGAGGAAAAGTAGATACCACCCTTTTCAGAAAACAGTCTAACAAAGATTTTATACTTGTTCAGATATATGTTGATGACATTATATTTGGTTCAACTGATTCTTCTCTGTGCAAGGAGTTTTCTGAGTTGATGCAATCAGAATTTGAAATGAGTTTAATGGGAGAACTAAAATTTTTCTTGGGACTTCAAATTAAGCAAGATTCTGATTGTATATGGACCCATCAAGAAAAATATACAAAAGAAATGCTTAAGAAGTTCAACATGAGTGATGGCAAACCCATGTCAACCCCTATGCATCCCTCTGCATCTTTGAGCAAAGATGACAAAGAAGAACCAGTGAATCAAACATTGTACAGAGGAATGATTGGCTCTTTGTTGTATCTAACAGCAAGCAGACCTGACATAATGTTCAGTGTTTGTCTCTGTGCTAGATTTCAATCAGATCCAAGAATTACTCATTACAAAGCTGTTAAAAGAATTTTAGATATCTGAAAGATACTACTAATCTTGGTCTATGCTATAAGAGGAGCAAAGATTGCAGGTTAATAGGATACTGTGATGCTGACTTTGCTGGAGATAGAATGGAAAGAAAGAGCACCAGTGGAGGATGTCATTTCTTTGGAAATAACATGATCAACTGGTCAAGCAAAAGGCAAAGCACCATTGCTTTATTAACAGCAAAAGCAGAGTATATATCAGCAAGCCAGTTGTTGTTCACAACTGCTATGGGTTAAGTATCAGCTTGAGGATTTTAATATTCCTATCTCTGCTATAACCTGTTCTTTGTGATAATACCAGTGCAATTATTTATCCAAAAATACCATTCAACATTCTAGGGCAAAGCATATAGAAATCAAACATAATTTCATTAGAGACTATGTTCAGAAAGGTGTTTTGATATTCAGTTCATTGACACAGAGCATCAATGGGCAGATATATTCATAAAACCCCTGGCTGAAGATAGATTTAAGTTCATACGCAACAACTTAAATATACATGCATTTTCTAAAAAATAATTATGTCTGATATTATTATGTTATCTGAAATGTTTAGTACATCTAAAATTTCAGTGTGTCTGAAACAGTGACATGTCTGAAATTTTAGGTTATCTGAATTTTTTTGTGTGTCTGAAATTTTCACCTATCTGAAGTAACTGGCTGACGTGACTATCTGAGACGGTTGAATTCCTTCTTTAAAGTTTTTGTCTCTTCCACTTCGCACGTTACCCGAAGTCTGCGCAGCCGGTACAGGGCATCATTGCATCATGGGTCTATAAATGAAGGAGTAAGTGTGTCGAGGAAGCCTTACACTCTCTTTCCTCAATACTCAGTTTGATCTTCTTCACTGCTCAGGCAACCTTTTTCTCTCAAAGTTTCCCTGCAAACTCAACAATGGCACCCAAGAAGACCGCTGGTTCTAGTGGAAATATGGTTAGATCAAAGGAGTGGATCTTGATGAGCTTTGCAACATTAGCATGGATTTGGTTGAGGAATTGATGCAGCTAGGTGGACTTCTTTCTGCAACCACATTAACTGTCAATGGCATGAACAAAGCGTGGTGGATTCTGGTCCTCTGCTCGAGGAATACCTAATTCTAAGGGAGTGTATGAAAGATCAAAGCCTCTGTTCTATGGGTTTCAGTTTTTGTTGATCAAGGCATTCTCTCCACAATCACTGATGTTAAGGCTGAAGGTGCAATCTTCATTCCTGGGTGGGAGATGAAGAATGGTGGGCACAAGCTGTTTACAAAGATGCTGTATGGAAACAGAAGAACCCGAAAGCCTGGATTCCAAGTTCTTGCTAGAGAAGGTCAGAGTTCTTCATGCTATCTTAGGGTGTGCAATAATCCCTAAGAGTGGAAGCAGAAACCATGTATCAGAATTGGAAAGGTTCTGTCTGATTCACCTGCTTCAGAAGAAGAAAGTCAATCTCCCAAGCATTATCATGTTCCATATGTAGAAGAAGATTCGAGACTCTGCTGGAAATCTTCCCCACAACACTCTCATCATAAAGGTACTTATGCATTTTAAGGTACATGTTGAAAGATTATGTGATCATAAATCTCCTGTGTTCTTTGGTGAGTTAAACTTGAAAAGCATGGGAATCAAGCTCACTCCACGACCTCCATCTCCTACTCTGAAGGAGAGTGTTCTTTTGGAGAAGGCCTCAAGAAGAGGAACCACTCTTGAGATTCTTGAGAAAGAGCTTCAGGGGATATCAGAAAAGATGAGTTCAAGCCTTCCAAGCCATCCCCTCATCTGAAAAGGAAGAAGCTCCCTGTCAGGAGTTCAGCAAAGGTGTCTCTAGAAGCTATGAACTTGCACACTCAGACATCTGAACCTGTTCAGAAGGCTTTGGCAAAATCCATATGAAATTGTGGGTCAAGGTTCTGAAGGTGTAAGAACTCTTACTCCTAAGCCTACTTCTGAAACAGAAGGAAAGGCTCATGAGGAAGAGGTAGCTGAGATTGTTGATCATGAAGCTTTGGCAGCAGCACCTCTGGCTGCATGTCCTTCTGATCCTGAGCTTATTCAGGTAGCAATCCTTGCTACAGCTCTGGAGAATGAAGAAATGAAGAAGAAGGCTGAGCAAGAAAAGACTGATTATGCTCTTGCAGTAGCCTCTCAGCTAGCTCTTGCTGAAGATGAAAGGCTAGCTTCCATTGCTCAAGAGACCAAGAAGAGAAAAAGATCCAGTGCACAGCAAAGAAGGAGAACAAAACAAAGTTATTTCAGCCAACTCCTGAACCATCTGTTAGGATTACAAGGAGCATTGCAAGTCAGCTGGATGAAATGGATGAGGCTGGCAAGTATCAAAACTTTGTCAAAGAAAACTTGTTTTTCAAGAGAAGAAGAGAAGAGAAGCAAGCTGAAAAGGAAAAGGAGAGGGACCTGAGAAAGCTAAACCTCCTCAGAAAAGGCTCAGGGTAAGGTTTGATAATGTGACCCAATCACCACCTTCATCACCTGAGAAGAAAACAGTAGAGGAGAAAGAGAAGAAGCACTTCCATCACCTCCCTCATCACCACCTCATCACCTTCATCATCTTCAGAATCCACTCAGTCTGAAGACCCCACAGTTACACATCAGCAAGGTGACAGCTCTGAAGTTGGAAATGAAGCATGCTGCCTACGCATATAAGGCTAGGACCCAAAAGTAGGGACTTCTTCACAGAGCCTACACTTGATCCTTATGCTTTTCCTCTCACTCAACACCAATTTGATGCAGCTGCTGAAGTACCCCACAAAAAGTATGAGGAACCTTTCAGTGAGAGGGTCAAGTCCCAAAGTTCCCCAACTTATTTGAAGAGCTGCAGTTTTCAGAAATGATCCCCCCATCTCTCTTCACCATGGCCTTATCAAGCACACTGCTGATGAAGAAAGGGCAAAAGTATCAAGGCAGTTCAGATCAGTATTACTCAGGCCAGATTGAAAAGATCAGAAAGGGTGCAGTTCCACCTGCTCATAAGTGGGCTCCACTTAACCCCTTCTCTGGTGACTCTCTCAGGTTGTCTAATGATGAATGGTGTTTTTTCAGGCAAACTGTCTACTGAAGCTGAACTCTTTGAGAGGGACTACTTGAAGTCAGTAGGCATGAGAGGCTATAGCCACCTAGAACAATCTCCATCAGGCCAACCACAGAGATTCTGGTGCAACCTGACAGGATTGTTCCTAGGTACACCCTGGAAGAAGGCCCTGCTGACAAGTTCAAGGAACCTAAAGCTTATCCAGTTCCCATAAACCTTTAACTCAACAGAATGGAAGGAGCTACCTGCTCGGATCAAAAGTCAAGGTGGAGGTTTAGATCACTGCTACAGGGATAGGGTATGGTTATCCCACCTGGAAGATCAGAGAGGATGCTGGATCCTCTTCTGGGTCTGCAGGACCAGATGATGACTACATCATAGTGTGGTGTCTCCACCAATGTGCAATATCAGTATATCAGAGGCAGATTCCCCATGTCTGAACCCTTGAATGAGGACTGGAAGCTCATCTGCCCTATTAGAACTTTCTTCTTTCCTGTGAGTCATCCCGAAGATTATGGGTTGTATCCAGGATTCAATCAGCTCAGATTCATTTGCAGGCACATTCAGATCATTCTATATGAAGTGTAACTGAATCTTGAGGAAGAGAACAGGAAGCTGAGGCATCAAGTGAAGAGCTTGGAGAAAAGAAATGCTACTCTTGTTGCTAAGCAAGATCAATCCTTCAAGAGCAACAGCTCATCAGAACTGGGCAAGAAGATTGAAGACTGTTGTCATTTCTCAGATTGACAAGGCAAAGGAAGAATTACTCCCCTTTATGAAAGAGGCCTTGCTGAAGAAAGATGGATAGTTTATGATGTTTAGCCATGTTTAGTGTTAACTTCATTTTGAGTGCTTAATTTCTGTTATATGAACTTCATGTTTTGTGTTTAATTTTTTTTGTGAACTCTTTTGTTGGATAATATATTTTGTTTGTTCTCATGAATGCTGGTATCTCATTATTGTGATTATCTTACTGTGATTATTGTGATTATCTTACTGTGATTATTTTGAAGTTATGATCTGAAATTCCCTTTTGATTGATGACAAAGGGGGAGTATTAAAACTAACAAAATCTGAAGTAATTACAGGTCTCAGGGGGAGTATTTGATAAGAGTTTGTCCTGAGAGATCTTTATCTGAGGGGGAGTTATTTTCTTAAGTTTATTTTATTTTAAAAACTCCTTTCAGATTTCTTTATTTTAAACAAATTTGTCATCATTAAAAGGGGGAGAATGTTGAGTCTCAAAAATATCATAAGGAAAATTATGATGTTTTAGATAGCTCACTTCTCAAGTTTTAATGCTTAACAAATTTGGGTTAAAATACTTATCATATATACATAAATGTTAATGACTTATCTATGATTTCAGCAAGCCATTCTGAACTTATAAAGACTGTCTAAAGTGCTTTCAACCTGTCTAAAGTGGAAAAGCCTTCTGAAGGTTCAACTTGTCTGAAGTGTTGAAGCCGTCTGAAGTGCTCAACCCGTCTGAAGTGCGCAACCCGTCTAAAATGTTGAAGCCGTCTGAAGTCTCATTAATGACGTGGCACTCTTTGCTGAAGTATGTGAAGACATCTCTGAAGTTCTGCTGAGTCAAGCGTTCTCTGCTGCACGTACCTTTTCAAACATATTTATGGCAAGGAACACAGAGACCTTTCCTGGTATATTTGAATTTCATACACCACTGAGGAAATTCCCTGCAATGCAACCTTTGCAGCAACAATAGTGGCAGCTTTATGGCAGCAGCAACCTGGTACTGTGTGTCAGTAAAATCAGAACTCTCAGAAGCATGTCTCACAACGGATTAAATAATATTTAATGTTATCTCTAAACGGTGGTATTTCAACGGACTGAAGATTGGTTATAAATAGCCCTTCATGAAGACCATCAAGAATGCTGTAAGCATATACAAGAAAGCTTAAGAGAAATCACGCTGCAAGTTTTTCTGTAAAAACACTCTGATTTCATATTCATTGTACATCATTTGTATATCCTGAGTATACCTAAGTTTTATTGTACATCGTCTCTGTTTAAGCTTCAACTTGTGTAGTTTAAAAGCTTAGACATATCTCTTTGTAAAAATTGTCTTTGAGTCTTGAGAGACTTGTCTGTAAAAGAATACTTGGTTGTAGAGCCTGAAGAGGCTTGACTGTAAAAGAATACTTGGTTGTAGAGCCTGAAGAGACTTGACTGTAAAAGAATACTTGTAATCTTGGTGAAGATTAAGAGAAATCCAAGTGCTAGTTGGCATTGGGACTGGACGTAGCTCACAGTGGTAGTGAGTGAACCAAGATAAATTCCTTGGCTAAGTTTTCTATCCCTTATCTCTTGTCAATTTATTTATACTAACCAAAGGGTGTTGAAAACTGTTCTGATAATTTTAAAAAGCAAGAAACCTTTTTAAAGATCTTTTCAGAAGCCTTCTTAAGAAACTTCAGACAGCATCTTAAACCTGTCTGAAACTGTTGTAAACTTAACCGTTTGCGAAGAGCTTCCATAAATTATTAAGAAACACTATTCAACCCCCCTCCTAGTGTTTCCCTATGTTTCTTCATTAAGCTCTATAGGAATATTGAGAATTCATATCCAAACAAACCACCCTCCACACCTATTGATTCCTATCCAAAATAAAAGGCCTCCATTGTTGAACAACTAAATAATGATAAGCTAGCGCCTTTTGAAAATAATGTGCTTATAATCATCCATATCATATTAATGAATAAGATAATAATCTTGAGGAATAACAATAATTTGTATGCTACCAAGGGCCACTGAAATAATTGGGCATGGGTCAAAACCTATCATATTCTCCTTATTATTCATGTCACCATCAACACAATCAACATGTAGCCCATTTTAATTGACGACATTGTCGTCCACTATATGCATATTCTTATTGGTTTCAAAAGTTCTCTTTATAGGAAACCACTTGACCACACTTATGTTGATCCTCTCCTTTAATAAAGTCTTCCTCCACAGATTCCATAACAGAAGCCCCATCCTCCTGTGTTTTGACCTTCTTCGTACTCGGTTCTCTTCTTGGTTTGTGTCTTGCGAAAACCCTAGCTAGTAAAGAAAACTTACTACTTACCTTATGATATCTTTAAGAATAAGGTTGTAATACATTCATTCACAAAATATATAATAAAAAACTCACATATACAATGCATAAATGTTAATGAGATTAGGTGGACCCGACAGAACAATGACTATAATGTTAAATAATTGATTTCTAATTAGCAATGCTCGTTAGTGTCCCAAAATATTATTAGATGTAAAATTATAGGTATATATTTTACTTATTCCCTTTTCTTTGTCAAATATTCATCAGCGTGTTTAACTAACCATTTAAACTAATTTATAGATTGTTTGACTATTTAATTAATAAGTTAGTTTAACCACAATTGAATTGTTTGTAATTAAATCCATAAACTTATCCACTAACTTATACTTTAATTTCATAATGTTCTTCAAGTAGCTTATAACTTATTATTTTTCTTCCATTTTTACTCTTGATAACTTAATAAAAATTTTCATTACTTTTTTTTCTAGAGTTTTATCACACATCTATTATCACTATTGACTATTGGCTTTTACTTATCGCTCGTGTCATAGTATTTATTATAATTTTCAATGAAATATTTGATCTTCAGAAATTTATAAGAATTTAAAATCAAGAAAATCTAAAGCTACAATTACCTAAAAATTATATATATTTGTTTAAAAAATAGAATTTATATAACAACTCATAAATATATCATTGAATTAATGTGATATTTCATTTCAACTCTTTCAACGATTAATTTTATCAAACACTTCTAATTTAATATATTAATTTAATAACTAATCAACTAATTTTTCCAAACATAACCTATATTTTATTTTTAATTAAAAATAGTAAATTATTTGGCCGTCACTTTTATTTATGTTATTATATATTTATTATTGTTTTGGAATTTACATTAATTTACCTTCAATAATATTTTTGTTTTTGATCGGGAATCCCCCAATTGTGGGTTTAACCATCGGGAGCTCTTTCAAGAGTAGTGACTCCATGATTTGAACCTCTGACCTTCCAAGTAAAGTCCGTCTGGAATCACGTTCACATCCACTGTTACTAATCACTATTTGGTTGTCTTCAATGGTTTGGTTTCATTAAACAGATAAAATCAAAAGGGACACTACGTGTGGTTTAAAAATTTTTTTGATAAGCCAAAAATATAAATAAAGGGAGTACAAGGGGTACTCCAACCCATACATATTACATAGTCACCTAATCAACTACCAAAACAAAACCTAATGTAAAAACCAATGCAAGGCCAACATTATGTGATCATAAAAAAACATTGCTCCACAAAAGACAAACCCAAAAGAAGATAACACCTAAACCAACTAAAATAAAAATCAAATGTCATGTACATTTTTGCTTTTTTTGGTCTTTGATCGGGAATCTTCGATACGCATAGTTATGGGCTTAACCATGGGGTCGGAGGTGGTGGTTAGGTAGAGCCCTCCCAAGAATAACGACTACATGATTCAAACTACTGACCTTACAAGTAAAGTTCGTATGGGGTTATAGTCCACTTCAATTTCGACCGATCTTTTTTTTTTGGGCAAAAACCAACCATTGTTTGGTATGTACATTTTTTACTTTGACACAACTTAAAGAATTTTATTTTGTTTGATCTTTTTGTCAAGTAAAATAAATTGAGGTGAGGGCGTGGCGTGAGGCTACTTATTTTTTTGTCAGTTACTTCATTTCATTTTATCTTTTTTTTTTAATAGTTTCGACTATGGAAAGAGACGGTCCATATTTGAAATGGACCGCTTTGCATATTTGAGCCCAATATAAAAAGGCCATTACACTAGGAAGCCTATTGTTTCAATTGGGTCTAACTCCCACATTTTTCTCTTGTACAATCACTTAGTTGGGAATTTTTAAAGTGCAATCTCATATTGACATATAACCCATTAGGGTCGGCCTAGTGGTGGGGGGTTGGGGTAGTTTACCATGAGATCTTAGGTTTAAACTTCATTGCATTCCTTATACACAAAAAAAAAAATCTCATATTGACATATAATTCCTATGGGGTTGGTCGAGTGGAGCAATATAGACTTAAACTTTTACTCATTTCTTTGACGTGAGGTAAATGTAAGTGATTTTTTAATACGGAGACATTCTCTGTCTTGGACTGAGACGTCATTTGCTTCCCCTAAAATTTTAGTAAGCAAAATAAAAAATATCTAAGACATATCAAAATATCATGTATAACATTTTTTTATTTCCGTGAGTATCCTCCCACCCGATAGATGAGAAACTAATCTCTCGAGATACTATCAGACGTAAAGCCTGAACCCCTCCCAACAGTATTTTTTATATACACATAGATCCTAGGATTGAATCCAGGACCACATGCTTAAGGGACCTGAACCCCTTCCACTCGAATCAATATATATTGGTTGATAATATATAACATTCCAACTAGTGCAAAAGTAGTCTATGGAGAGTGTATGACTCAAATGGTCATTAATTAATTAAAGGATTAAGTAAGTTTTTGGTATTTGTAAAATGCATTCAATTCGATTTTTTTCTTGTAAAAAGAAATTTGGTTTTAGTTATAATAATAAATTGTGACATTTTGATCCCTTTAATTGATTTGGCAGCGGTAAAATACATTTAATTTAATTTTAATCCAAATAAATATTTTTATTTTTAGTCCTCACAAAATAAGTGGATCTTAGCGATTTTTGTGAGTGTCAAATATATGTCAAGAACCAACCTTAATAATTTCTTATTTTTATGCGGATTGAGACCAAATTTTTATTTGAAAGGACAAAAATAAAATAGAATATATTTTATAGGAACCAAAAATATATTTTAATATTAATTAAATAACAACATAAATGCAAAGGTACGAGAATTTAATGTGATTTGGTTTATCATTATAGCAATAAAACTCTTTATCCAAATATTTAACGTAATTACTGTAGTACTCCCTCCGTCCCTTATTACAAGACATTCTCAACCGTTTCACACAGTTTAAGAAAAATTGGTTATTGTATTGGTCTTTTAAAAAAACATAATAGCATTCCAAATATACCCCTATTTAAAAGTCACTATATTTTAGTAACATTAATGGTGACATAGTGGAATACTCCAAAATTCACTTTCCAATGGGGTAGTTGAGCATATGGGTAAAACTCCATTAATTATTCACACTCATCAATATATGGGGAATAAAAAGAGTTGAATATTAATGAAGAGAAAATATTGAAAAATAATTAATTTACCTAAAAATCTGCAAAGAGTCTTATATTAAGGGACATCCAATTCTTCTAGAAGGGGTCTTATAAATAGGGACGGAGGGAGTACCTTCTTTTTTAAAATAATAATTTTGTTTTTCATTAGAAAACAAAATATACAAAATGACCAATTATATTAATTAAGTAGTGAATGTTATCTTTAAAGTTATTTATATCTTATGAGTTTAAAGAGAGTGAATTCGACTTCGGGTTTAAAGAGAGCGAATTTAAAATTATGAAATTCAATCTCATCAGTCATTTCTGTCTATCCCTATTGGGTTCGGGGAAACGAGAAACCCATGGCAATCCCATCCAATTCTATTTTTTATTTTTATTTATTTTTAGTAATTTAAATATATATTTTTAAACAAGTCATAATACTTAACTAATATATAAATACACATTCAGAATCTTAAAAATTAAAAATTTAAGAATCATACCACATTTTTTAAAGAAAATAAGTAAGTTTGTTTTATTATTTAACCATTATTATAATTACAATTATTTAATTATAATATCGGAGCGAGTTCGGGATTAAGACGAGTACTTGCAACCCAAACCCACCCTTACCCCTTGTCATAATTGGGCTTGTTTTTTTCCCATGAATTCATTTCAAAGCGGGTTTTCCGCGTCAAAGTTGTGACTGGAACGGGTCAGTACCCACGAGTTTATGTTTAATTGTCATGTCTACTTGTGACTTTGATTTCACCATTCTACTTAGAGATACTTATGAGTTATGAGCAGGAACTCATCCTTTAAGCCGAAATAAAATCTTTCATTTTTCCTCATTTATTTCAAAAAATAAATAAAAATAATATTCCTCTCTAAAATATTTTTCATAATTTTTAGATAAAAATTGTAAATAAATTTGTGAATTCTTCTTTACTTTTTTCAAAAGGGGGTAAAATAACTATTTCTAAATTGCCGAATTTTTTACAATTAATTAGATGCAATTATTTTTAAACAAGACATTGAGCTTTGTGAAACATTTTCCATAATTTAGATTAAAACTGTAAATAAATTTGTAAATTCTTCTTTCCTTTTTTACAAAAAATTAAAATAGTTATTTCTAAATTACAATTTTTTTTTTACAATTAATTAGAGTTGACTATTTTTACACGGGTGTTGAGCTTTTTTAAAAAAATTCCATAATTATTTAGATTGAAAATTATAGATAAATTTATAAATCCTTTACTTTTCGTCAAAAAGGAAATAATAGATATTTTTAGGTTATCAAATTTTCACAATTAATTAGAGGTAATAATGGGTACTACTACTAACCTACCCTATGCATAATCGACTTTAAATCCAAATATGTTTTCGAACACCATTTTCTTTAAAGAGTTTTTCCCCCAAAGTTTTCCTTAAATTATGGTGACAAGTCGATTGAAATTTAATTTTTCATATTTTATTTCATCATCACGCGTCATAATCTTAGTTGTGACAACAAATAAAATGAAGAGGAATTCACTTTTCATTAAAACAAATTATCGATCGACAATTCACTTAGTTGTAAATTAAAAATAAAAATTAGGACTTAGTCGTCGCTAAAGAATGACAAATTAATTAAAAATCATATTTACAATAAGCTTAATTGCTTATTAGTTTTTTTTAATGTGAAAGGTGTTGTGAGGAAAGGGATAGAAATAAAATTAAAAAAAGTGAGAAAAAAATAAAAATGTAATAAATAATTTAATGAAAATGAAAAAGGAAAAAATAAATTAAGGTATAAAAGAGAACATAAGAACGAAATGGAATGAAAAAAAAAATTGAATTGAATTAAAAAATAAAAGACACCACAACAACACCACATAGCAACACAACAATATTCAATCAATTCATTCTTCAACTCTCTTGCCAATCTTATGATTTTAGCGATATGCTTTTACATTAAACCAATTAATCATTCATTTACAACTTGCCTTTTATCTTTCGGTCATACATCTTTATGCTTTATCAATTAATCACCTTTGATCTTTCATTTGGTTGCATCCGTACACTTCATCACTTTATCCTTCAATTTTTATTTAGTTGCAAGTTTGCAACTTGTCATTATTTCAATTACATCTTTAGTTTTTATCAAATTATTCTCACCACTTTAGTTAGCCAATAGTTGATTTGACAAATATACAACGAATATTGTTTCTTTAGTTGCATAGGGACTTATATACATCTAAATTAAAAGGCAAAATTTATTTATTTTAAATTTTTTGGAAGGTTAAAAAAACTGTTTTTTAGTTTTTTATTTTTTTGAAGAAATATATGGTATTTTTAAATATTTTTTAAAAATAAATATTTTTTATTTTTTATCCCTATAATCATTAGTTTTCAAAAAATATTTGTAACTCTTCAAATCACTAGATTAGACATAACCACAATAGTTTTAAATAAATTTTTATCATTAAATATTTTAAAAATATAAAATATATCAAATTTGGAAAAACTGGGATCAATGATTCAGACAGTTGTGCAAAGGGGAGAATGGAAAGCAATTAAAATCTCATCCCAAGGTCCTGCTATTTCACATCTGTTTTTTGCAGAAGATGTGCTACTGTTTAGTAAATCAAAATCATCACAAGTGCAGATTGTCTCAAAAATTATTAAAGAATTCTGTTCTGCTTCTGGTTTCAAGGTTAATGTCTCAAAGTCAAGGGCATTTTGCTCAACAGCTGTTCCAGCAAGGAGGAAAACTGAGGTGACACAAATTACAGGAATATAAATTTACAGCATCCTTGGAGAGATATTTAGGATTCAAATTTTTCTTGGCAGTCCATGCAAAAAGGATTTTGAACCTATTCTGGACAAAATTAACTCAAGGTTAGCAACATGGAAAGGAAGATTGCTTAATAAGCCAGGAAGACTCACTTTAGTTAATTCAGTCTTAAGTTCAATTCTAACATATTCAATGCAAGTTCATTGGATGCTTGAGCATACATGTAATCTGATTGATAAAACTGCAAGAAAGCTTTTGTGGCATGAAAGCAAGGAATCTGGACTGCATCTTGCCAAGTGGGAAGTCATCACTAAGCCTAAAAGATATGGAGGTCTTGGAGTAAAAGTGGCAAGGCTCCAAAATATATCTTTGCTGGGTAAATTAGCTTGGAATTTATTAGACTCATCATCTAATAAGCTCTGGGTTAATCTAATTCGCAATAAGTATGGTAATGGTCCAGAGGTATTCAAAACAACTAAGGGTGATTCTTTTATTTGGAGATCAATTCAAAAAGCTGCTGCTTATTTGCAATCTGGATTCATAGCAAGAATTGGAGATGGACAATCAAATTTCATGTTTGATTTTTGGTTGCCTACAGGGCCTATTTGTGACAGAATTGGGTTTATTAATACACATGATATTGCATTAAAGGTAGCAGATGTTTGGAATAGTGGTACTTGGAATTTAGATCATCTATGGACACATTTACCTACTGATTGCATAACTGAAATTCAACAAATTCAACCATTTATTTCCAATGGTGTTCAGGATAAAATTATTTGGAAGGATTCTTTATCAGGGGAGTATTCAGCAAAATCAGGTTATCCTTGGTTGTTGAAACAGATCAGGAATTTTTCATCAGAACATTCTTGGACATGGATATGGAGGCTACAAGTAACAGAATCAGTGAGATTCTTTGTTTGGCTGGCAGTCAATAATCTACTTCCTACTAAACAGCTACTAAACACTAGACACATAATTAATTCAACTATGTGTAATTTCTGTCAAGAAGGTATAGAGGATGTGATCCACTGTTTGAGAGATTGCCCATCAAATATTCAGGTGTGGATGCTTTTGGGTATGACAGATGACATACAATTCTGGTCTAGTCAAACACTTTTGACTGGATATTTTACAACTGTAAGACATATGGGACTTTGTTTCTAGCTGGAATATGGGAAATTTGGTTAGCAAGGAATTTGAAGATATTTCAGGATGAAGAAAAATCTTTAGTGCAACTGTTAATTAAGATCAGAGGGATTCATAATCTGTTTCAACAACACTGTGAACATAATGATCAACCATCAAGGAATGTCAAATCCAGCATCAAATGGGTTTCTCCTGGACATAATTATATTGCTTTAAATGTTGATGGATGTTCCTTGGGTAATCCAGGCTTAGCAGGATATGGAGGATTATTGAGAGATTGTAATGGTAAATGGCTTAAAGGTTTTCATGGGTCAATAGGTGAATCAGAAATTCTAAAGGTTGAATTGATTGGAATATTGGAAGGGCTGAAACTGGCTTGGGATGATGGTTTCAGAGCAATTGAGTGTTGGTCTGATTCATTGTTTGCTATTGAGTTGATCAAGGGAGAGGTGCCTATTCATCATACACATGCTTCTATTTTAAATGAAATTCAACATTTATTGAGAAGAGATTGGATTGTCAAGATCAATCACATTCATCGTGAAGGAAATCAATGTGCGGATGCAATGGCAAAGATTAGAGCTTTGAGTGATAGAAATACATCTATAGTTTTAGATTGTCCGAATTGTATTTCTAGCCTTATTGATGTTGATGCTAGAGTCACTTGTTTCCCTAGGGGATATAAGTAGTTGTTAGTTTTTTAGTTTTTTCCCTTTTTTATTTTTCTTTTTCCTCTTTTATTTTTCTTTTTATTTTTCATTATTTTTATCAAACTTTCGTCCTTTTATATCATTACTTTAATCTTTTGAAAAAAAAAATTAATACACAACGATGTTTATAATGTTTTAGCTAGAAACTAGAAACTAATTTAATGATAAAAATATTTAAAAAAACGATATGTGTGTGTGTGGATGCAAATGATTTAAAGAGTTTTGATAATTCCAAACAAGCGATTCAAGACAAACGGTATCTTGTGCCAAGTCCAAGAAAGCTTCACTAGAATAAGAACATGAGACTTAGGCCAAGTAAGTGTAAGGTCAATATGTTATCTTTTGATAGAGCAATTTTTTATCTTACTCTTACACAACATTTATAGCCAATAATTGGAAATATAGTTATTCTCTAAAAAATTTCTTAAAATGAGAAATATACGTTTTTACATTGTTGCTTAAAATTTGTTTAATATGTATCTCTTAACTTATGTCATTTTTTTTATGTTTTGAAAGTTGACATGTGTTCACTATTTAAATCATAACTTAAAAAATACTTTGTGTTTTGAAATGAAACTTGTTTTATATGAAACTAGACTCAATTCCATTTTCAAGAAGTATTTATTTATTTTAGGGTTAAATATGTTTTTGGTCCCTACAAAATACTCGATTTTTGCTTTTGGTCCCTCAAAAATTTTTCTCTAGTTTTGCATCCTCCCAATTTTATTTTTTTTTTGCTTATGGTCCCTCTGGCTAGTTAGCGTGTGCTGAGTTGACACTTTCTCTTTCCTATTCAGCCATCTTATGTGGCCTATGAAAAATCCAACCTGTCTTTAACATTTTTGACATGATAAGAGTAAATCAAAGGGGGCTGGAGCTCCTTCTTCCAAGAGCTGTGTTTTCTCCCCAATGACCACAATGACACTTTCAACCAAGTATGAACCACTTAAACTATAACCAATACTCATAATTTCATCACCCACAAAAAACAAAGCAAGGAATAGAGAAAAAAAATAGAATCGAAAAACAAAGGAACAACAAAAGGAGGAGACGACCACCATGGCCACAACTCTTCCAGCCACGGTAGCGTTCGCCACACCACCGCCGCCCACCACGCGTCCAGCCGCTGTCCTGGTCGCACCACACCAGTCATCCTTTCCCTTTTCTTCCTTCATCGCGCAGCTGCATCCTGCAGGGGTGTCACCGCGAACCCGTTCAGTCACCATCTCCCCACCGCGCGCGCCACCTACCACCGCCCCTTCAGTCACTGCAAAATGCGACCGTCGCAGTTGTCCCTGCGCGGCTGCGCCCTCTAGCCGTCGTTGCTGCCGCGAGATTTCCAGTCGCCAACTCCGCGCGGTTGTGCCTTCGTCGTGCGCAACCATAAGCGCAGCCTTACTTCGCCCCTGTTACGCTCGACCTCGTCGTTTCCCTCGCTGTCAGCACCTGTGTAACCATGACTCTAAGGCCACCTCCTTGGCTCTCTCTCTCTCTTCCCCAAATTGAGCTCTGTAAACATTAGAAAGAAAGTCTAATTCTACTCTTTCCTTTTCTTATTTCCAATTCATGTCAAAAATGTTAAGGGGTAGGGTTCCTAAGAGCAAAACGGGAAAAGGAGGGAAACGATTAATTTTTACCTTGGATCTTAATCTAGGTTTTAATGTAATAATTGACTAATTAATTATAATTAAACTGTTAAAAGTTTGTTAAAGACGGGTTGGATTTTTCATAGGCCACGTAGGATAGCTAAATATGAAAGAGAGAGTGTCAACTCAGCTAGAGGTGTCAAAATGGGCTACCCGGCCCGGCCCGCATCGGGTAGCGGGCTTGTGCGGGCAGGGCTAAAATACCCGGCTAAAATTCGGTCATGTGAACTTAGTGCCCAAGTCCGGCCCTATGCGGGTAGCGGGCTTATGCGGGCCGGCCCGGTTAAAAAAAATTAACTTATTCAAAAATGTTGCTCATTAAAAATTGTAAACAATTATACTTTTACAAAACTAAAAAAAATTACAATTTAGTTATAAAAATCATTTAAAAGGGGAAAAGCAAAATGAATTTTCATTCGATGAATCGAATTGTTCCAAAATTTTTTCATTTTATAATACTACTCAATTAATATGTAATTAAATTAAATTAAATAAACCTATACTGCACCTGTTCCAAAAGTTGTTCTTCAAAATTGATTCTAAATTGTTCCAAGATTTTTCCATTTTATAATAGTACTCAATTGATATGTAATTAAATTAAATTAAATAAACTTATACTGCACCTGTTCCAAAAATTGTTCTTCAAAATAGGATTATAAAATACATATTTGACAAACTTGGATTTGAGGAAGTATATATATGCACTAATATAATAATATACTCGATCATAATTGCTTTAATTAATTTGTTATCTATCAAAAGAAAATCATAATTCCTCACCATATCCATTGACTTCACAGTAGAAATTTCAATTTTCAGAACTTCAAACATTTTTAGATGGAAGAAAAAATAAAAAATGGGTCATGCCAGCGAACTTAAGCATAACTCAAAAGCAAGGCAATTTTTTTTAAAAAAAAAAAATGGGCCGCCCATTAGCCCAGTCGGGTAGCCCAGCCCGAACCCGCTTAAGACCAGGATTTTTCATTTCCTGGCTAAAAAGCTCGGCAAAAATTCGGGCCTCTAATTTAAGTGCCCAAGCCCTCCCATATTGCGGGTTAGGGCGGGTCGGGCCGACCGGGCCGACCCATTTTGACACCTCTAAACTCAGCAAACAACACACGCTAACTGCCCAGAGGGACCATGAGCAAAAAAAAATTTTGGGAGGATGCAAAACTAAAGAAAAATTTTTGAGGGACCAAAAGCAAAAACCGAGTATTTTGAAGGGACCAAAAACATATTTAACCCTTTATTTTAATTAAGTAATAAATGAAGAAGTTATGATTTTTTTAAGTCAGCCATTGAAAAAGCAGCATTTTTATGTTTTAGAAAATGACCTTTGCTCACTGTTTTGATCATATATTGAAGGATACTTATCTTTTTAAGTTTAAACTTGATTCATTTGAAAGTATACATAATTATCTTTCTAATGAGTGGTCATTTGTTAAAATGGACAAGAAATGAGAAGGTTATAAATTTTTGAAAATAGCACTGCTTTTGTATTTCAGAAAATGACATTTGTCCACTATTTTGAGAATAACTGGTATTATACTCAACGTTTTGGAATGAAACTTGTTTTATTTAAAGGTAGACTTAAATATCTTTCCAACGAGTGGTCATTTGCATTAAACGGATAAGAAACGAAGAAGTTATGACCCTTTAAAGTTGGTGTCTGAAAACCTGTCGCTAGATAACGGTCAAAAATGGTAAATAACGGCTATAAACTACCAATTTTGTTAGAACACGAAAATAACTCTTAAATAAAAACACACATTTTCACTCTCCAATGGCTATGTCTTCATAAAGGCTATAAATATATGTGTTTGAGAATTCAGATTACACAGGAAAAGAATCAAGCAAAGCCACAAATCTCTTTTCTCACATTGATCATATCATTTTCTTATTCTCTTGCTTTTGCTTGAGTTTTTGCTCTATCTTTGTGATAACCCATTGATCATAGGACTTCAATTTGTATAATATGCTCTTCTGGGAGTTTCATAATCTCTTCTCCATTCTTTTTCATTTAAGTTGGTGAGGGTGAGGCATCCCTCATTAAAAATACTAGGATGAGGCATCCCTAAAGTTTGGTTGAGACTTAAGCACTTGGGTGGGGCATCCCAAGGTGTGAGGAGTGCTCTATTTTGTGAAGGTCACAAGCGCCTGTTAAAGCTTGGAAAGTTAATTAATAAAGAATTGATCGAGAACTTGAAGACCGGACGTAGGCCACAAGGAGGTTTAGTGGCTGAACTAGTATAAACTATGTTATTTGATTCTCTCTATCCCTAACTCTTTATTTCTTGCACATTTAATATTCAATATTGCATTGTTCTTCATCTTGTCTTCATCTTACTTCATATATTCGAATTCATAAATCTCGATGAAAACGTTTTTGTAAAGATTTAAAAAAAAAAGTTTTAAACGCTCAATTCACCCCCCCTCTTGAGCATAAAGGCCCTTGTCCAACAATATATACATATATATATTTAAAGAATTATTCTAAGAATATAATCTTTAATTGGTAATCATTGTTGAAAAAATCGGACCGGACCGGCCAGTTCGACCAGTTTGACCGGGGAACCGGCCTGGTAACCAATCCGTTCAACCCTAAAACCGGTGGATCTCAGAACCGGTGAGAACCTATCTAACCGGTCAAAAATCAGTGTCAGAAAATCGGTTGAACCCGTCTTTTCCAAAAAAAAAATTCACATTTTTTTATTTTTATTTATCTAAAATATTTTTAAGATAAATAAAGACATATATTTAAGTATTACACATAGATATATATTATTTTACCAATCATTATTAAATTTTTGTCTTATAAACCTTATAATAAGGCTATTTATACTGATTTACAACTTTATATAGCTTAATTTCTTATAATTTTTTTGTTATTTTATTAATTAAAATGTTATATATAATTAAAAATATATATATATTTAATTAGTATCAGTTTGACCACGATTCAACCACGGTTGAACCATTGAACCGTGAACCAATGTCTTCACTGGTTCAATTATTGGTCCAGTTTTTAAAACATTGTTGGTAATACATTGATTTTTAGATAATCAATAGTATAAAGTTTTTTTATATATGAAATAATAGTATTTAATTAATTATGATAAAAGTTTTTTCATCAAATTATGCATAATAATAATAATAACCTATCAGAGTTAGCTCAATTACTAGAACCAAAAATTAGTGTGAACTCAAATTAGCTCAATTAGTGTGAACCAAAAATTAGTTCAATATACTTTAGTGGCAGCGATCATATGCGAACAAAGCATTGTTGAGATAAGGTATGCGTTCTCCTTTTCTAAACATTCAAATCCTCAATTATAAACACCTACTACCTACATTCATATCTGAAACTCATTCTCAAAATATTCTTTATATTCATGTTAGTATTAAGTAGTAATCCCTCCGGTCCTATTTATAAGATAATCTCTGAAACCTTTCCATGGTCCTATTTATAAGATAAAGTGCACTAATCTAGAAGCATTTATTATTTTTTCTCATTTTTGTCCTTGTTGACCATTAAAGGTTTTAAGGTGACACAATTACCATGGTAGTGGAGTTCAATTTTAAATAGGGGTAAACTTGTAATCTCATAGAATAATTTCTTGAAAATCAACGTATTAATTACTGATCTTCCAGAAACTCCAAGAATGGTTGCAGAAGACGATTTCCACGGCAAAGCGACGGCGGTGACGAGCAGTTGGTGGTGGTGCACCTAAGAAGATGCACCACCGTGGTATTTATAATGATATTTTCAATGATCTTCCAGAAATTCTAAGAATGGTTGCAGAAGACGATTTCCCACGGCAAAGCGATGGCGACGACGAGCGGTTGGTAGTGGTGCACCTGCAAGACTCCGATGCTTAAGTCAGAAGAGTATTCCGGCAGAGTAACAATATAATTGAATGAAAAGCGTACCTGAGAAGATGCACCACCGTGGTATTTATAATGATATTTTGGCGGGAAAGTTCGTTGGTGGTTGTAATGGATCCCTGAATTTACGGCCACACGCGCTTGTCCGAGATTGGGAACACGCGTCGTTATATACTTTGCAGCCGTGGTGTATATTGTGTCGACGTGTTGACGTCGGTTATACTTGGATGTCTGAGGAGTGTAACAAGTGGGAATATTACCCCGAACGGCTTCGGATGTCATGAGTGTGTCTGTAATGATCCCGGTGGACCCCGGATGACATCGGCTGATGATTCAACGTTTGTGTACGATCCCGACCGTGTTATCCCGATCTAGAACAATTAATTTTCTTAATATGTGTGTTTTTGTCTGAATTATCTTATAAATAGGATCGGAGGAATTACTATATAGTGCTCATTGTTTTTTCAAAAATTAATGATCGATGGGGTATCAAAATGGTAACAACTTAAATTAACATTAATATATGTATATATGTAATGGATTTCATTGGTTATTATTCATTAGTTTTGAAAGAAAAGGTAACTTGATGGACGAGTATAAAAATTATAACCATTCGTACTAACATGAATATATACCAATAGTAGTATAATATTCATAATAAATTAATATCCATTTTCAATCAAAAAGATCATGGATCTTTACCAATATGTCTAGCCTAGAACGAATGTCACGTGAAAAGAGAAACAAGGCGAGAGAGCACTAACAGCATTACCTCGGAAAACAAATAAGCATCTCATCGACAGAGGAGGTGTTTATTTAAGCATCAGATAAGCACCAGTGGTTCTTAAAATAAGTTGGTCCAAAAGTACGTAGTTTTAAAAAGAAGAGTGGGGTTATATATATTGAGTTTTTATGAGTCTATTTAGTTAAATTTTTAGAGGTGTTGGATTGAAGAGAAATGCACTTAAGTTGTGACAAATATAAAGTGGTCATGTGTATTGGTGGATCAATTTAAGATCTATATATAAATATATAGTAAAAAAAAGTGAGGTGTTGAAATAAAAAGAACATCATCAATGGTGGGTTATTATAGTCTTAAAAATAAGAACTCGGAAGCAACTCACACACCATTGGAACACAATAACATCAGAACATAGTTCTTATTTTTTAAGCACCCAATTACTAAAATAAGCAACTCACTCTTATAGGTTCTTGTAGATAAATAATGAATATGAGGTATATTACCCTGGATTCATTTAAGAGTTTTTGTAGAATTACTTAAATTGTAAAAAAATAAAAAAATGGTAATATTTATGTGTGAGACTCATAAAAATTATTAAAATAAAATTTAAGTAACTCTTATAAATTATTCGGTTGGAGATGTCAAGACATCCACAAAAATTTGTTTTAGGGCTTTTCATTTATAATTTTAAACTACAAGTTAATAAATTAGAAATAAAACTTAATAGAAAAAAGGAAAGTATAAATACTTATTATTATCTTAAAATTCTAAAAATATTTAATAAAATTTCATTAAATAATTAAAATATAATATAAATCTTATTTTTATATCATAACAGTCTGGGACATACATTGACAAAAACAATTATTGTTTTTTGAAATAAAATTGAGGGCCTTTTCATCACATGCCTATTGATCACCAATCACTGCACTTCTTCATGAAATGATGCGGAAAGAAAGATAATGCGCATCCTTTTAGGCTATAAAACAAAAAACAAAATGGTTATCAACTTGACAAAGATTGAAAGGCACATTTTAAGGCTTTGGGTTTTTGGTACTATATATATGTGTGTGTTATGATGGCCTCTCCATGCTCTTCACTTTGCACGCTGCAGCACGAAAACGCAATACAAAATAATGGGTTGCACATCAAATATATTAACGAATGTGAGGGCTAACTTTGGCCACTTGTGGTGATGTGATTGGTTTGATATGGAAACCATATTGATCACTTCCACTACATAGAGTAGAGTGGAAAGCAAAATTAACATATTCTTGTCATCTATCCTAGCTTTTCTTGAACCCTTTTTGTAGCCAATAGCCAGAATTCCCAAATGCTTTAAACAAAACAAAAAACAAGATTGACATGACAAAAGAAGTTAGATAGTAATGGAGCTATGTTATAGGTGAAAGTTAATTGTAAGATTCTTTTCCCACATAATTTACCCAAAAATCAAACACACGTCATTTAGTTTTTTTAGAGATGCAACTAAGTTGCCACTATATATACCCCACTCATTATTGGTTATTTTTCAAATCAAACATGTATGGAAGTGAAATGGTGGCCAATAAGAGGCTTGATACAGACACGAATGCTAAAAATATTATCTAGTGTATCATGATTTAGAATCACGGTATTTTTCTTGGACCGAAACCTTGAGATTGCCACATATAATTGATCATGTGTAAACACAGACCAAGACAAATATAAACCAACACGGTTCAAATGTTTGACCTTGACTTTTGTTGATGGTCATTGCAAAGCAAACACATATAGGAAATTGGCGCCGCTGAAACTTTATTGGCAACATGTTATCCGTTGGAATCAAGTTCATCCGAGGATGTACACTTTATCTATTGATCCATTGGGCCTCATGATAGTTGCACTTATCACGTTAACAGCAAGCTCTTGAACTATTAATCTAGTACCATTGCATAAACCAGCGGACACATCCAAGTTCCTCATCAACATCATTGGAACACCCTTCTTCAATACCAATCTATGATTTGGCAATCCTGAGCATTTAATCCCATTTAGGAATTAAGTTGTTAGCCAATCAAGTTGAACTCCAACGGACTCATCAAACCTTTCCAACTGTATCGCTACTAAGATAAACCTTCTCTTCACCGTTGAATAACGACAATGCGTAATTGTTAACGGATTCTACAACATCCAATATTGATACATTGATATTTATTATATTAATTAACAATTATCATGGTTCCATGAATTTACTGTGGACTACATAAGATCTATATCTTATTAAAGACTTCTGTATATACAATGTTATCAGTTACGGATGCCAAACCTAAACTGTCATCAACAATAAGAACCCTTAGAACTCCCACCCTAGATATTGCCACATATAATTGACCATGTTTGAATACAGACTGTGGCAAATAGAAACCCACACGAGACAAAAGTTTGGCTCTGGCTCTTATTAACGGTCATTGCAAAAGCAAACACAAATAGGGAACTGGCGTATGCTATCAGTTGGAATCAGGTTCATGCAAGGAATATATACCTTGTCCCTTGCCCATTAGCGTCAACAACAAAAGCTCCAATGACATTGACGACAAGCTCGGTAACTATTAACCACGCACCATTGCATAGTCCAGCAAATAGTGAGATAAATGGGATATTAAAAAATTACATTAAATTTAATGTAAATCACTAAATCAACACAATTATTATATTTCTTAATTTGTGTTTCTACGTAATTGTCAGCACCCAATTTCGTTCGGAAGTTCTATTTCACTTTTTCTATCTCTTATTTTCATGAACGTATATATTTGTAATATTTTCTTTTTACCCTATCAAATAAAAATGATGAAAAATAAAAAAAGAGTTAATTAATTATTTAATTAATTAATTATTAAATAATTAATTAGTTGAATAATTAATTGGGCCAATGGGCCCTCTCTCTTATTTTGCCCCTTTGCCTTGGGTCTGCCCCTTTTCTGTTTTGTAAACCCTAACTTCTTTTTTATTTGATTGGGCCAGTTTTGTTTTCAGGCCCGGGTGATATTTTCTTTTAGGCCTAGTAAAATCATTTCTTTTAAAAGAAAGTGAAGAAAGAAAAATTGAAAATCTCTTTTCTTGTTGTGACAGGTACGTTTTTGGGGCCTGGTATTCTCTTTTTTCTGTAAAGCCTACTCGAAATCATCTTCTTAAAAGAAAAAAAAAGATTTTTTTTAAAGAAGGGAAGGGGAAGAAAAACTGAAAAAAAATCTTTTTGTTGGCCCAATACTTTGGGCCCTTTCTAAAATTTTCTTTCTTTCTTTTTCTTTTTTCTTTTTCCTCCATCCATCAGACCTTTGTTTCATCTTTATTTCCTTAATTGTAAATAAATAAAAGCTGTAAAATAGGAAGCGTGTAGAGGAAGGAAGGATTAGGGACAAATTTGTGAACAAGAGCTGCTGCAGGTTGCAAGTTGCGACCTCGAGCAGCTCAATTAATCATCACTTGGGTGGTGGGATTAACCTTTTTGCATCTATAAATAGTTGTGGTAAACTATTTTTTTTTCTTCTTCTCACAATACGCACACAGGCAGAAAAATCAATCATAGGACCCCACACACAAAAGATTTTCTAGTGATAATCATCCTTATTCTCATTTGGATTTGAGTGTAAACAGAAAGATTTTTTAGTGCAAAATAGGGAAAGGATCGATAAAATTCAAGTGAAAGCAAGATGAAATTCGAGTGAAAGCAGGAGAGGGTCGTTGCAAACTTGGGTCACAAAGTTACAAAATTGCAAAAGCAAAAGGAGGCATCTATTTGGTATCAAATGTTTTTTTTCTTTCTTTCCTTTGCTTACTCTGAACTATACTATTGATTTATCTATCCATGCTTTGTGCCTATACAATCACTGTGCATAACCTGAGATTTTATGGTGTGTGATTAATAAAAAAATCAAACAAAAAGGATATCATAGTCCAGAATATCACAGTCCAAAATCATACAGTCCCAAAGTACAGTCTTGCTATAAAAAATGATGAGATAAAAATAAACAGAGAGTGAAAAATAAAATAAACCATCTCCCCCTTTAGGTTGGTCGCCCCCTCCTTCTCCTCTTCTCAGTCACCATGACTTCCCCGTGAAGCCTCCCTCCACTGTCACATACCCCACAGCTTCCATGTATGCACAAGAGAGGGGAGAAGTTAGAAACAGAAAATAAAACCAAGCAAAAAAAAAAACAACAGAAAAAGGGAGGGACCATCGTACCTGCAGTTTCCTTTGCTAGTCGCGCCGCCGTGCATGGCCGCCGACCACCAAGCCACCACCGTGGCTGTAACCTCTGTTTCCTCTCCCTACTCCGTTCACCATCCCCGCGGCTGTTCACCACCGCCAGTAACCATCACCACCGCCGCAGCTCTCTGTCGAGAGCACTTCAGGCCGTCGTGCGCAGCCGTATCCTCCGCCGCTGCAGCCGCCGTCGTGTGCGGCCTCCCCTGCAGAAGCTCCTCTGTCTGCCGCTCCAAGCGGCTGCCGTCCCTCTCCACTGCTCTGCCTCAGCGTGTCGCCGTTGCGCGCGCGTCCGTCCTCCACCGCCGCTACACGCCTCCAGCAGTCGTAGCCGCGCTCTCCGCGGCCATGCAAAAGGGGCGGCCGCCCCCCTTTTCCTTCTCCCTCGCGGAGCTTCTTCTTCCTCGCGCCACCACCGTCGTTTGAAACGGCCGCGGGCTGGCCGCTCGCCCCACCGCTGCGCGGCCTTCCCAGCCTCTCTGCCGCTATCTGCGGCTTTCCCGAGCCCCCCATGCGCCGCCGCTGCATCAACGGAGGTGTTTGCAGCCGTCTCCCTGGGCATGCAAGGGGGAGGCCGCCCCCTTCTCCTTGCCTCTTCCTTTCCTTTTTTTCACACAGAAAACCTAACCCTAAGAGAGTGAGATGAGAGAGCAAATGAGAGAGTGAGAGAATGAGGGAGTGAAGGTGAGAATGAGAAGCTTCTAACTTCTCTGAAATGAACCGTCCCACTCCCCCCCCTTTTTTTCCTTTTTTTCTTTTCTTTCTTTTTTATTTTGTGTTATGATTTAAAAATCCGGTACTAAAGGCTGGGCTTCTCACACAGCCAGCCCATTAAAAAAAATAAAAATAAAAAATAATAATAATAATAAATAATGGTAGAATTTAATTAGTAAATAAATAGTAATTAGGATTTTCTATATTATCTCTATTGTGTGTGGGGCCGATGATGCAATCTGAGGCCCAACTTTATTTCAGTGTGTGCAATTTCTTTTCATTTTCATTTTCTGTGTTATTGTTTATCTCATATTTTTATAATTTCCTTTTGACCCACCATCTTGTATTATTTGTAAATATTTGTTTCTTTTATTTGATCTGTTTTAAATAATTGTGAATATTTGTCTAGCGTACATTTTAGCTGCCGTTGTAAATAGTACTCGTTTATAACTTAGGACGCGTGTGAATATGGTTAGTTTAATTTACTCTTTTTCAAAAAAAAAATAATAAAAATAATAAAAAATATTTTCTAAAACATAATCGATTACGTTAACGGAATAGCATTCCTATCCTTTAACGTATTTTTAAGAAAAAAGGGAAGTAATTGAGCATAGTCATTTACTAGCTCAATAATGCGCTTAATCTCAAATCTTTTCCGAAAATAATTTCTTTTTCAAAAAAATTACGTTAATTGAATAACATTTCTATCAATAACGTAAAAAGGAAAATATTGAGCATAGTCATTTACTAGCTCAATAATGCGCTTAATCTCAAATCTCTTCCAAAAATAATTTCTTTTCAAAAAATTACGTTAATTGAATAGCATTTCTATCAATAACGTAAAAAGGGAAATATTGAGTTATAGTCATTTACTAGCTCAATAATGCGCTTAATCTCAAATCTCTCCCAAAAATAATTTTCTCAAAAGTTACGTTAATTGAATAGCATTTCTATCAATAACGTGAAAAAGGAAATATTGAGTATAGTCATTTACTAGCTCAATAATGCGTGAAATTTCAAATTCATTTTAAAAAAAATGATTCTTTTAAAAAAAATTACGTTAATTGAATAGCATTTCTATCAATAACGTAAAATAGGAAAAATATTGAGTATATCCATTTGCTAACTCAATAATGCGGAATTTTAATCTTTTCTCAAAAATGTTTTCTTCTCAAAATAAATGACGTTTATTGAATAACATTTCTATCAATAATGTCGTCTAAACAATTTCAAGGGTTCGTTGTATAGTCATTTGCTAGCATCAACTCTGCTAAAAAATAAATTTCTTTTTTTTTCTTTCTTTGAATTGAAAACACTTCCAAAAACAATTTCCTCATTTCCCTTTATTTTCAAAAATTAAAAATCAATTTCTTTAAAAAAAAACAAAGTCAATCTTTTTTTTTTAACACTGTTTTAGAACTACGTGGCTTTGATTTCTCCATTGCACCTGGGGATACGTAGGAGCGGGAACCAGATTCGTCAAGCCAAATAAATAAAATTTGTTTCTTTTCTCTAATCCAAATCCAATTCCCTTTTTTCTTGTATTTATTTAAAAATACAAAAAAAATAAAAAATAGCAAAAATAACAAAAATAATTTTCATTTTCAACAAAAAGGGGTCAAACGAATATTTTCAAAGTTAACAAGTTTTGCACAATTAATTAGAGGTAACCGTTTTTTAAACGGATGTTGTAGGGTGTTAATACCTTTCCTACACATAAATGATTCCCGAACCCAAATCTGGTTTTGAAAGACCATTTTTCTTTTTTAAAGGGTTTTCCAAATGTTTTCCCTTAAAATAAACTTTGGTGGCGACTCCATTGAAATTCAATTTTTTCCAATACGTTTCGCCGACCCGTCGTGACCCCCGGTTTCGACAGCTGGCGACTCCACTGGGGAGGTTTGAGAGTCAAGCCTGTCATAATTAATTGTGCAAAATTTTTAACTTTTATACTCATTTTAGCCCTTTTGTTTTGTTTTGTTTAGTTTTGTTTCATGTGTATTGTTGTAATATTTTTTTGCTCTTATGTAAATATCCTTTTGTATTATATTCTGCTTCAAACACTAGGGTAGAAGACCGTATCTTGTATATATTTGTGCTGTTTGGTTTGTTTTGCAGATGGGGAGGGAAAGAAAAGGTTTTTGTGCCCCTACACACACCACACCATCACCAACCTCACACACCCTTTGGCTCTATACCCGAGCCTGTGCGCGCCGAGGAGTAGAAGGTGTTCCAACAAACTGCCATTGAGGGGCTTAATGCTCACGTGGCTTTTATTAATTCGCCACTCAGATTGTCACCAGTTTTACAAATTAATCACAATCGAGAGGGTCCCATGCCTCCTTGTGGTAAATTTGTGAAACCAGGTCCTTGTCTTTTTTATAAAGGGCAATCTGGGAACCACCAAATTTAGGACCTTGACCTTAGGTATCCCTAATGTCATAGGACTTACCTAAGTTAGGACACATGGGGCACGCCTCTTCCTTCTCTTTCCATTCATATTTACTGTGACATTTAGTGATAGGGCATGTATATATGTACATAATATTCCATTCTGTCTTGAAAAAAAACAACACAAAACATGATTAAAGTAAAGCAATTTTTTTTTCTTTTTTTTTCTTTCTAAAAAAATAATAAGTAAAAGGAGGAATTTTCATCTCATTCATTCTTTCATGCATCAACTCATATACATTGTAAATATAATAAATGAAAAAATGCATCGCATGTCCATTCCTCATCATGTAGAATAGAAGATAGTACTGCACATAATAGGTTGCATTTGTCCATATTTGTTATTCTAATTTTTTTTCCTTTTTTTTTCTTCCTTGTCTTTTTAGATTCTCGGAATGGAAGGACTTGATAGCAATCAATACCAAGGGATGGTAGAAGATCAAGACAACACTAGCAATGCACCCAAAGCAAAGAAGAGCGTTAGGATCACCACAACAGACAACAACTTAGAGAGATTGGTTAAGATCACCAAGTCAATGAGCAGGAAATGAGGAGAGATTTTGACAAGATGTATGGGCGGATATTGGACTTATTGGATATCTCTGTGAAGACACCTGTGATAAGTGCCTTAGCACAATTTTGGAGTTCTGATCTTCACTGCTTTGAGTTGCCAAATCTTGACCTGGTGCCAACCTTAGAGGAGTATATGAGGATGGCAAGGTTGCCCATCGATGACGGTGTTGGAGTGTACTCCTACAGGGTACGATATGTTGATGAGAGGAAAATTGCAAAACTTATTGGCTTGCACCCCGATCAGTTGAAACTCGAAAAGAGGGGGGCGATACAGGGGTTGAGGAAAGTCATTCTTAGAAGATCATCTGGAGGAGGCGCTAGCTAGGCCATGGGAGTTGGCATTACTTTAATAAGACCCTGGCGCTGACCATTATGGGTAAGTACTCTTCCCTTTCGCGCCAAACATGGTAGATCATGCAGCCATGGATGTGTTTTGCACAGTATGAGACTCAAGGATTGAATCCCATTCCAGCCATCTTAGCTGATACTTTCCTATCCATGGAGGTTTGTTCAGAAGAAGAATGGAGGGGCTCTGAAATGTTGTACACACCTGCTTTATGTATGGATTATCACACATATGTATGCGTGTGAGCTTCGGACTCTCTTTCCTGATCCTTTAAGGGATTTTGGTCGCATCCAAGTGAAGAGGCAAGAAGCAAGGGAATGGAAAGAAAGAATTTGCAGACATCCAGGATAAATAAGATCGCGTGGACATGTCCTTGGATTTCCCCTTATGATGTTATATTCAGCTACGGTGATTTTGCGAATGTGCATTTGATGGGCCCAAGAGGTTGTGTAGCTTATACCCCCATCCATTTCTCTCAGACAGCTCAAGCGGACCCAAGTCATACCCGTGGAAGAGCAACTTGAAGGTATCTGTTTTCAATATGATGTACCTGATGCGAGTCAGTTATTAGTCAGGGTCAGAGCCGCATGGAGGAATGTCCAAAGGAAAGGAGATGACGAACTAGGGAAACAACGAATTTCTGCCTCACAAGAATACAATGAGTGGCGAAAGGCAAGAGGAGTCCCAGAGTATGTCCTAAGAGAACCCCCAAACGGTGAAGGTTCATCCCGATCATCTGATGAAACCCTAAAAGCCATGGCATCTGAGTTGGAAAGAGCAAGAGCACAGATAAAACAGTTAGAGGAAGTAGAAGAGTCCGCTGAATGGGAAATTGATGCCCTGAAAAGGAAATGCAAGAAAAAGGACGAACAAATAGAGCGTTTGGAGATCCAGTGTGAAAGTACACATCCAAGTAAAGCTAAGAAAGGAAGGAAATGGAAGGGGAAAGGAGTGGAACGAACGGAGGAAGAAAAGATGCGAGACAAATAGAAGCACTAGAAAAAGAAAACGCAGAAATTCTAGAAGGAAAGTTAGCATTGGAAGAAGAAAATTAGACACAGGGAGAACATCTGAAGAAGTTACTGGCAAAATTAGCGGAAGCCCGTGATGATACTAAAAACTGGTGGGGCCTGGCTAGGAATTACCAAGAGAAGAATGAAGAATTGAGCCAGAAAGTTATCAAAAGGAAACTTAAAGCTAAAAGAAAAAAGCAAGAGGCAGATGAGGCAATAGAAGGATGGAGGCTCATGACCGACTTTCAGCGGGACAAAAAGAAAGAGTGGATGAAGAGATGCGATGACATGGCTGATTGCGTCAACTATCACAGTATAGAGCTAGCAAGGCGACTTGGTGAACAGAAGATGAGATCGACAGGAACCCTGAGATACAGTTGCCACCAAAGACTGCTAGGTTCGTGAGATATTGCCAAGACTTAGCTAGGGGTTTTGGGAGGGAGCCAAAATGCTTGATGTAATCTTGTTTCCTATGTGAACCTTGTCAGATCAAACAATGTACTTACCTTTTGGTGTGAAATGACGCTTTGCTTCTATGTTTTACCTATGCTCATTGACTTTGATCTAAGACATTAACATTTGAGGAACAAATTCTCCCTTGCTTAATTGCCAACCATTTTTCCTTGACTGAAATATGGGATGTCCGCTAAAGAAATAATTGCATGGCTAGTGTTGAGGTGTCATTTATAGAGGAGCGAATAACTCCCTAAAAATGATCACCAACCATATCTAGTCTAAGAGGAAACATGCCTCTAGCATTAGAATATGGGGAACGTCCCTTGGTTATTGAGCGCTTGACAGGATTTTCCATAACCGATAATAAATTCTTGAACTTTCTTTTTACTTACAAAGTGTTTTAACAGGAAAAATAACTAATCAAGCAAAAAAGCAAAATAGGTGACACCTTTATAGGACTCGTGCTCAGTCAAGAGCCATGGAAGAACTGGAACAGAACCAGCAAGAATTGAGGGGAGATGTCACTCTAATGAAGGAACAATTGGCCAACATCTTTGAGTTACTGCAAAAGAAGGAAGCAGATGGGAATGCCTCGGCAGCAAACCAAGAACAGTCAGCCACACCTGATCATCCACCTGGGTTCACTCCAACTCCTCCACCATCCCATGGTGTAAGTTCTCAAGGAGGAATGATACCAATGATGATGTACCCCCACCACCAAGCATAGGCGCCTCAAGGAGTCCAATGGCCCTTTTATGGCCTGCCACCTGGTTATACCCCACCCGTGCTTACCAACCCTCCAGATAATCACACACCGGTAACCAACCCTGATCCTCAAAGCCAAATGCCTCAAGGAGTCCAATGGCCCACTTATGGCCTCCCACCTAGCTATACCCCCACCTCAACTCACCAACCCCCAAGACAACAACACAATTGCAGCCAACACTGACCCTCAAAACCAAGCACAACAACTAGATCCGGGTCAAACCACTAATGAAACCTCAACACCACCACCACCATACCCCACCTTCATGCCTTACCCCTTTTTACCAACCACTAACACTCCTCCGAACACTTTTCAACCACAAAACTTCTACCTGGATTCCCAAGGGAAACCAATTATCCCACAACCTGTCCCTCTGCTTGTGTCAACCACCCAACCCAAGGACACGGTGGTAAATGACCCCCATTCGAAGGAGAAACTGCAGATCCTAGAAGACCGTCTGCATGCAATAGAAGGTGCAGGGTATTATGGCTTGGGAAATGCCTTGAGTTATGTCTAGTACCAGATGTGGCGATCCCTCCGAAATTTAAAGCACCGGAATTTGAGAAGTACACGGGGGAGACATGCCCAAAAAGCCATCTGACAATGTACTGCAGAAAAATGGCCTCTTATGCCCACAATGACAAGCTATTGATTCATGTCTTCCAGGATAGCTTAGCAGGGGCAGCTCTAAGCTGGTACATGCACTTGGAACGAACCCACATTCGCACTTGGAGGGATCTTGCTGATGGTTTTCTGAAGCAGTATAAATACAATCTTGATATGGCTCCTGATAGGATTCAGTTGCAAAATATGGTGAAGAAGGATATAGAAACCTTCAAAGAATATGCTCAGCGTTGGAGGGAAACCGCTGCACAAGTAGAACCGCCTCTATCAGAAAGAGAGATGACCGCGATGTTCATTGATACACTCCAATCACCCTTTTATGACAGGATGATTGGAAGTGTATCATCGAACTTCTCGGATATTGTTGTAATTGGAGAAAGAGTTGAAGCAGGAGTGAGAAACGGGAAGATTGCGAGAAGTGTAACAAAAGTTTCTAATGTGAGAAAACCTCAACCGGGGGTAGGTAAGAAAAAAGAGGGAGAAACACAGGCGGTGACGTTTGAGCATAATAACACCTTCTAGGCAAGACCAGGCTACACCCCAATCCACTTCCAGCCAAATTTTCAACCCCCTTACATGCCTTACCCTTATGTAGCTGCAACCTCACACCTGCCATACCCCCAAGCCTTTCCACCAATGTCATACCGTCTTCCACCTCCCACCTAGCCACGAGCACCTCCCCCCATGCCTCTTCAACCTAGCCAACCATGGTCCCTAACCCCAACCCTAATCAAAGACAACCACCAAATAACCAAGAAAGGAAACCAATTCAATTTGACCCGATCTCAATGTCTTATACTGATCTCTTACCGCACCTTGTCCACAATTCACTTCTAGCTCCAGTCCATATGAAACCAATTGAGCCACCTTACCCAAGGTGGTATGATCCCGACGCTAAATGTGACTATCACGCAGGGGCTATAGGGCATTCTACCGAAAATTGTAGAGCCTTGAAGTTTAAAGTGCAAGACTTGCTTAATGCTAAGTTGTTGAACTTCAAGGAATACAGTCCTAATGTCGGAAATAATCCCTCGCTTGACCATGGGGCCTCTGGATCTGGAATCAATATGCTAGAGGATTTTTCAGGACATGTTCTTGTGCGGGATGTGACGGATATCAAAACCCCAATGGAGTCGATTTTGAGGAACTTTGCAAAGTTGGGGCAATCGAGAAGAAAGGGGATAGTAGGAAGGGGGGCGATGTGTGCTATTCATCCAAATGTTGAGCATTCAATTGAGAAATGTGAGAAGTTCAAAGAAGTCCTCCAAAGCTTGATAGATTCGCAACTAGTGCAAATAAGTTGCGAAAGGGATGAAATGGCAGTTACCGTGGTCCAAGAGTCAGAAAACGCCCAAACCCAGGTGTTTCGTAAGGTGCCTACGCCTTTGACGCTTCATGGCACTCACAACACATAAGCACCGACCTGCCATGGACCAAGACCAATCACTATCCAAGTCCCGTCACCATTTCCTTACAAAAATTCGAAGGCAGTGCCCTGGAAGTACGATGTGCAAGTAGGGGTTGGCTATGTTCAAGGAAACCTAGTGGGTCCCTCAATTGGCCATGGAGCCCCTTCTGTCACCAACATCTCAGGCATTGGAGGAATGACTTGGAGTGGGCATATTTATACCCCAAAAGAACTCCAGGAGGTTAAAGAAAAAGAGATGACCAAAGAAAAGGAAAAAGGAAAGGAGAAAGAAGGAGTAGTGAAGAAGGAAGAACGTAAGAAAGCTGTGACCGACGAAGAGGCCAGCGAATTTTTGAAATTCGTGAAACAGTGCGAGTATAAGGTGGTCGACCAATTAAATCAAACTCCTGCCAAGCTATCTGTTTTGTCTCTGCTATTGAGCTCGGAACTCCACAGGAAAGCCTTGTTGAAAACACTAAAGAGCACATGTTTCCCATGACATCACGGTGGATAAGTTTGATGGTATTGTCGGTAGCATCACCGCCATTAATCATCTCACTTTCACCGATGATGAGATTCCGTCTGAAGGATTGGGGCACAACAAGGCATTACACATCTCGGTTAAGTGCCACGACCATATAATGGCAAGGGTTCTGGTCGACAATGGATCATTGTTGAATGTCATGCCAAAGTCAACTCTGTTAAAGTTACCTTGTGACGGGACTCACATGAGGCCAAGATCCATGATAGTAAGAGCATTTGATGGGACACGGAGGGAGGTTATTGGAGAGATCGAACTCCCAATCCAAATTGGGCCCATCACTTTTGAAGTACTCTTCCAGGTAATGGATATCATACCAGCCTACAGTTGTCTTCTGGGGCGCCCATGGATTCATACCACAGGAGTTGTGCCCTCCACCCTGCACCAAAGAGTCAAGTTCATTATTAGTAACAAGTTGATAATAATCGCAGGCGAGGAGGACATGTCGGTTAGTAAACCAGCGTCAACCCCTTATATCGAAACAGCGGAAGAAGCCCTAGAAATTGCTTTTCAGACTTTCGAGATAGCCAATGCCTCTTATGCAAAGGAAGGAGCCCCCATTGTGGGCCCTCATTTGTCAAGGGCAGCCATGATGATAGCTAAAACCATGTTAGAGAAAGGTTATCAACATGGACAAGGACTGGGAAAGACCACGAAAGGCGTGGGCGGATGTGTTGCACCTTGGTGAGAATAAAGACAAGGTTGGGTTGGGGTACAAGGCCACACCAGCAGATAGAAAAAGGGTGGCTGAAGAGAAAAAAGAAAAGAGGTTGGCTCGACTAGAGAATCGAGAGCCTGTTACACGAGGTATTTCCATCTGCGACATTCGCCAAAGTTTCAGGAGCGCTGGATTCATGTTTGACAATCAAGTTGCTGTAATCGAAGAAGAGGATACCCTTGCCAGAGTTCATGATGCGGCAAGCCTGGTTTATCCTTGTGCGCCAGATGCTGAGCTCAATAATTGGAAGATCATTGAGTTCCCTGTGATTTTAAGCTCTGTTTCGAAGTAATTCTGTAATGCCAAGTCCTATCGCTTTGCCCAGGGCTTTAGGATCACTTTCTTTTTGGAAAATGGGTGAACTTGTCTTATTTTTAGTATTTTGATAATCAATGAAACATGTTTGGAATTTTCAAATTACTTTTTTGTCTTTTCTTTCCTTACACGTTTCTTTTTTCCTCCCTTGTTTCCATTACTTCCCTTTCCTCCCGTACTTCATAATAATCCTTGTTTACCATAAAAATGCAGATCCAAAAATGAATCACTTGAAAATGACAGTGCTAAAGTCTCATAATTTTGAATGTCCTGTTCATTATGCCGACGAGGGTGACGAGGATGATTTGGAACCCTCCCCTGAGCTTTTGAGAATGGTGGAACGAGAGGCCAAAACAATTCAGCCTCATGAAGAACCGACTAAAGTCATTAACTTGGGAACTGAAGAAGAAGAAAAGGGGATCAAAATTGGCACTGTCATGAGTAGTGTTGAGCGTGAAAAGCTGATTAATCTCCTTCATGAGTACAGTGACGTCTTTGCATGGTCATACCAAGACATGCCAGGGTTGGATCCCAGTATAGTGGAGCACAAATTACCTTTGAAGCCTGAATGTCCTCCCGTTAAACAAAAGTTAAGGAGAATGAGACCTGATATGTCGCTGAAAATAAGAGAGGAAGTCAAGAAACAATTCGATGCTGGTTTTCTAGCCGTAGCAAAATATCCTCAGTGGGTGGCCAATATTGTTCCAGTCTCTAAGAAAGATGGAAAGGTTCGAATGTGTGTTGATTATAGGGACCTAAACAGGGCCAGCCCCAAAGACGACTTCCCATTGCCGCACATTGATGTTTTGGTGGACAATACTGCTCAACATTCATTCTTTTCTTTCATGGATGGCTTTTCGGGGTATAATCAAATCAAAATGGCTCCAGAAGACATGGAAAAGAGCACGTTCATCACACCCTGGGGCACATTCTGTTATAAAGTTATGTCCTTTGCCTTGAAAAACGTCGGGGCAACCTACCAAAGGGCGATGCTGGCTCTATTTCATGATATGATGCATAAGGAGGTGGAAGTTTACGTGGATGATATGATCGCGAAGTCGAAAACAGAAGAGGATCATGTTGTTAATTTGCGCAAGCTTTTCGAGCGTTTAAAGAAGTTCCAGCTGAGGTTGAATCCAGCCAAGTGTACCTTTGGCATAAGTCTGGTAAACTGTTAGGGTTTATGGTCAGTCAAAAGGGGATAGAAGTTGACCCTGACAAAATATGAGCAATTCTTGAAATGCCAACTCCTTGCACTGAAAAAGAGGTTCGTGGTTTCTTGGGAAGGTTGAATTATATTGCTCGCTTCATATCTCAGCTAACTGCAACTTGTGAGCCAATTTTCAAGTTATTACGAAAGAATCAACCGGTAGAGTGGAATGAGAATTTCCAAAAGGCGTTTGAGAAAATCAAGCAGTACCTGCAAAGTCCTCCGATCTTAGTACCTCCGGTTCCAGGAAGGCCCCTCATTATGTACTTGACGGTGCTCGATGAATCCATGGGATATGTGCTGGGGCAACATGACGAATCTGGAAGGAAAGAGCACGCCATCTACTACTTGAGCAAGAAGTTTACTAACTACGAGGCAAGGTATTCAATGTTAGATCGAACATGCTGTGCTTTGGCTTGGGCTGCCCGGCGTTTGAGGCAATATATGTTGTGTCACACGACCTGGTTAGTGGCCAGAATGGATCCAATTAAATACATTTTTGAGAAGCCCGCTCTTACTGGGAGAATTGCTCGATGGCAAGTGATGTTATCAGAATATGACATTATGTACGTCACTCAGAAAGCTATAAAAGGAAGTGCCTTAGCAGATTATTTGGCCCATCAACCCCTGAATGATTACCAGTCAATGCAATGTGAATTCTCAGATGAGGACATAATGGCATTATTCGAAGAAGAAGACTCCTTGGAGGAAGAGAAGTGGACTTTGTTGTTTGATGGAGCGGCCAATGCATTGGGGCATGGAATTGGAGCCATTTTGATATCCCCGAAAGATCATTTCATTCCAATCACAGCCCGATTGTGTTTTGAGTGCACGAACAACATAGCAGAATATGAAGCGTGTGCCATGGGAATCCAAGCGGCTATAGAATCTAAAGTGAAGGTCCTTGAGGTGTATGGAGACTCAGCTTTGGTCATTCATCAGTTGAGAGGAGAATGGGAGACTCGAGATTCGAAGTTGATCCCTTATCAAGCTTATAAAAGGGGGCTGATCAGACAGTTTGATAAGATCACTTTCCACCATGTCCCTCGCGATGAAAACCAGTTGGCTGACGCCTTAGCCACCCTTTCCTCAATGCTCAAAATAAGTGAGGATCGAGACATACCGCTCATAAAGGTTGAAACTCGAGATCAACCTGCGTATTGTCAGATGATAGAAGAAGAATCGAATGGGAAACCATGGTATCATGACATCAAGCATTATTTAGAAAAGAAGGAGTATCCTCCAGACGCATCGGAAAATGACAAGAGATCCTTATGGAGATTGGCAATGGGTTTCTTCTTAAACGGGGAGGTGCTTTACAAAAGGAACCATGATGCAGTGCTTTTTCGATGTGTTGATGTGACAGAGGCCAAGAAAATCATCCAAGATATTCATGAAGGTTCTTTTGGAACTCATGCAAACGGGTATGCCATGGCGCGGAAGATTCTAAGGGCAAGGTATTACTGGTTGACCATGGAGACTGATTGTTTTAATTATGTGAAGAAATGTCACAAGTGCCAAACATATGCAGACAATATCAATGCGCCTCTGAAGTCTTTGAATGTCTTGACATCACCATGGCCATTTTCAATGTGGGGAATGGATGTTATAGGGGCAATCGAGCCAAAGGCGTCCGATGGGCATCGCTTCATTCTTGTTGCCATCGATTATTTCACAAAATGGGTTGAAGCCGCCTCCTATGCCAACGTGACAAGAAACGTTGTGATCAGGTTCATCAAGAGAGGGTTAATCTGTCGCTATGGCTTGCCAAATAAAATTATCACAGATAATGCCACCAACTTGAACAACAAAATTATGAGGGAATTGTGTGCAGATTTCAAGATCCAACATCACAATTCCTACACGGTTATCGGACGTCTGTTCGCACTTCAACCGGGGCAACCCCTTATTCCTTGGTGTACGGAATGGAAGCTGTATTACCTATCGAGGTAGAACTTCCCTCGCTAAGAGTATTGATGGAGGCGAAACTGGAGGAAGCTGAATGGGTCCAAGCTAGATATGATCAACTAAACCTCATCGATGGGAAGAGACTGACTGCGCTCTGCCACGGGCAACTGTACCAAAAAAGAATGAAAAAAGCCTATGAGAAGAAAGTGCGTCCCCGAGAATTTCAAGAAGGAGACCTAGTATTAAAAAAGGTTTCACTTATCCAAAAGGATCTCCGAGGCAAGTGGGCCCCAAATTACGAGGGACCGTACGTGGTAAAGAAAGTTTTTTCTGGAGGAGCACTGATTTTAACCAATATGGATGGCGAAGACCTCCCACTAACGGTGAATTCTGACACCGTCAAGAAATACTATACCTAACATAAAAGAAAAAAAGAAAAAGAAGAAGAAAAAAGAAAAAAAAAAGAAAGAAGAATAAAAAGGAAATACAAGCTCGCTAAGTTGAAAACCCGAAAGGGCGGCTTAGGCAAAATTAGAGCAACCCGATAAGTTGAAAACCCGAAAGGGCAACTTATGCAAAAATTAGGGTCAAAATAAAAAAGAGAACAACAAAAAAGGAAAGAAAAAAGGGGAAGAAAAGAAAGATATATGCTCGCTAAGTTGAAAACTTGAAAGGGCGGCTTAGGCAAAAATTAGAGTGACTCGATAGGTTGAAACCCCGAAAGGGCAGCCTATGCAAAAATTAGGGTCCAAACAAAAGAAAAAGGACAGAAAAGCGATAAACAGCTCGCTAGGTTGAAAAGAGCAACTGAAGCAAAGGTCATGGCAGCCCGTCAAAAGTCGGTCATAATTGCTTGGGTATTTTGGTTGAGGATCTCGGGGTGTGGGGAAAATAAAGCAATCTTGTCTCTTCAAGGAAGAACATTCAAAATTATGATGCGAGATTATGGCACCGTGCATCTTCTGGAGAATCATTGAAAGATCTGCTAAGTTTTTGCTCCTCTTACTTTCTTTGGTAACCTAAGGGTTTTATATATATTGTCTTTCCTTTTATTCACTTCTGTACAAATTGTTTCCCTTCTAATAATAAAGAACATTTTGCCTATTTGTGCCCCTTTGAAAGTTCAAAAGAATGTTTCATTGAAAATCAAAATACTGCAAATGGAACAAGTGTCAAATTCAAAAGTGTTAAAGAATGGCTTCAGTAAAACATAAGCCGGAAAGAGTTTAATGAAATCATAGGGGACTTGATGGTTTATGAATTCATATGAGGAAATAACCAGGTGACTGCGTAAGAAATGCATATGAAGAGGCAACCCAGCCCGGTTAAGCGTGGGACCAGGCCCCCGACCGGTAGAAAAAGATGCTCAATTCTAGTTGGATCCCTATTCCGGTTCATCCTTAAATCCAAGAGCAACGTCCTTAAGGGTTGTCGATTTAAAAAAAGAAGAAGGAAAAGAACGATCTTCGCAGTAATATGACTAAACAGACTCTCTTGCAGTGCTCATTTGTTAAAATAACCTTAAATGTCCAGCACCATAGCATCTCACACTATGCTCATCATGCAATCATTCACACATCATGCATCATCATTTACTAACGCTTTGTACAGGTATTTTTCACCTTTATGTTCTCACAAAGTCTGGTCCCGGTCCAACATTTTTTAAAATTCCTGTTTAAGCCTAGCACATGCCCGGCATCCTTTCCGTTTCCGCAAAGTCTTGTCCCGGTCCAGCATTTTTAAAAATTCTGTTTAAGCCTTACATGCCTGACATCCTTTCCGTTTTCGCAAAGTCTGGTCCCGGTCCAGCATCTTTAAAGTTCCTGTTTAAGCCTTACATGCCTGGCATCCTTTACTTTTCTGCAAGTCTGGTCCCAGGCCAGCATCTTTAAAATTCCTGTTTAAGCCTAGCACATGCCTGGCATCCTTTCTGTTTCCGTAAAGTCTGGTCCCGGTCCAGCATCTTTAAAGTTCCTGTTTAAGCCTTACATGCCTGGCATCCTTTACTTTTCTGCAAGTCTGGTCCCGGTCCAGCATCTTTAAAATTCCTGTACAAAGCCCATCATCGGCCTGGCACCCCTTTTTACTCTTCTGTTCCAAAGTCCGGAATCGGCCCGACACTCAACTCATTCCAAAGCCCAGAATTAGCCTGGCATCCTTTGCGTTACTGCAATACCCTTTTACTGTTTCTATAAAGCCTAGCCTTCAACTGGCACTTGTAAATCCCAGTTCATATCGTGTTTTGTAATTCATGTCATTCTCTCTCTCTCTCTCTCTTTCATTCGTTTCTTCCGGACGAAATAAATGCTTTTGTCTTTACTTAATTTTTAGTTTTAGAATATGAAAGCCTCTTTCATATTCTATAGTAAAAATATAAGTAAAGAGGGGTAGCTGTCAGCACTCAATTTCGTCTGGAAGTTCTATTTCACTTTTTCTATCTCTTATTTTCATGAACGTATATATTTGTAATATTTTCTTTTTACCCTATCAAAATAAAAATGATGAAAAATAAAAAAAAGAGTTAATTAATTATTTAATTAATTAATTATTAAATAATTAATTAGTTGAATAATTAATTGGGCCAATGGGCCCTCTCTCTTATTTTGCCCCTTTGCCTTGGGTCTGCCCCTTTTCTGTTTTGTAAACCCTAACTTCTTTTTTATTTGATTGGGCCAGTTTTGTTTTCAGGCCCAGTGATATTTTCTTTTAGGCTTAGTAAAATTATTTCTTTTAAAAGAAAGTGAAGAAAGAAAAATTGAAAATCTCTTTTCTTGTTGTGACAGGTACGTTTTTGGGCTTGGTATTCTCTTTTTCTGTAAAGCCTACTCGAAATCATCTCTCTTAAAAGAAAAAAAAAAGATTTTTTTTTAAAGAAGGAAAGGGGAAGAAAAACTGAAAAAAATCTTTTTGCTGGCCCAATACTTTTGGGCCCTTTCTAAAATTTTCTTTCTTTCTTTTTTCTTTTTCCTTTTTCCTCCATCCATCAGACCTTTGTTTCATCTTTACTTCCTTAATTGTAAATAAATAAAAGCTGTAAAATAGGAAGCGTGTAGAGGAAGGAAGGATTAGGGGCAAATTTATGAACAAGAGCTGCTACAGGTTGTAAGTTGCAACCTCGAGCAGCTCAATTAATCATCACTTGGGCGGTGGGATTAACCTTTTTGCATCTATAAATAGTTGTGGTAAACTATTTTTTTTTTCTTCTTCTCACAATACGCACACAGGCAGAAAAATCAATCATAGGACCCCACACACAAAAGATTTTCCAGTGAGAATCATCCTTATTCTCATTTGGATTTGAGTGTAAACAGAAAGATTTTTTAGTGCAAAATAGGGAAAGGATCGATAAAATTCAAGTGAAAGCAAGATGAAATTCGAGTGAAAGCAGGAGAGGGTCGTTGCAAACTTGGGTCACAAAGTTACAAAACTGCAAAAGCAAAAGGAGGCATCTATTTGGTATCAAATGTTTTTTTCTTTCTTTCCTTTGCTTACTCTGAACTATACTATTGACTTATCTATCCATGCTTTGTGCCTATACAATCACTGTGCATAACCTGAGATTTTATGGTGTGTGATTAATAAGAAAATCAAACAAAAAGGATATCATAGTCCAGAATATCACAGTCCAAAATCATACAGTCCCAAAGTACAGTCTTGCTATAAAAAATGATGAGATAAAATAAACAGAGAGTGAAAAATAAAATAAACCATCTCCCCCTTTAGGTTGGTCGCCCCCTCCTTCTCCTCTTCTCAGTCACCATGACTTCCCCGTGAAGCCTCCCTCCACTGTCACATACCCCACAGCTTCCATGTATACACAAGAGAGGGGAGAAGTTAGAAACAGAAAATAAAACCAAGCAAAAAAAAAACAACAGAAAAAGGGAGGGACCATCGTACCTGCAGTTTCCTTTGCTGGTCACGTCGCCGTGCATGGCCGCCGACCACCAAGCCACCACCGTGGTTGTAACCTCTGTTTCCTCTCCCTATGTCATTAACCATCCTCGCGGCTGTTCACCACCGCCAGTAACCATCACCGCCGCAGCTCTCTGTCGAGAGCACTTCAGGCCGCCGTGCGCAGCCGTATCCTCCGCCGCTGCAGCCGCCGTCGTGTGCGGCCTCCCCTGCAGAAGCTCCTCTGTCTGCCGCTCCAAGCGGCTGCCGTCCCTCTCCACCGCTCCGCCTCCGCGCTGCCCCCGTTGCGCGCGCGTCCGTTCTCCACCGCCGCTACACGCCCTTCAGCGGTCGTAGCCGCACCCATTAAGCAGCCATAGCCGTGCTCTCCGCGGCCATGCAAAAGGGGCGGCCGCCCCCCTTTTTCCCTCTCCCTCGCGCAGCCTCTTCCTCGGGCCACCACCGCCGTTTGAAACGGCCGCGCACCACCGCTCGCCCCACTCCCTCCGCGGCACCGCTGCGTGGCCTTCCCAGCCTCTCCGCCGCTGTCTATGGCTTTCCCGAACCCCCCATGCGCCGCCACTGCATCACCGGAGGTGTTTGCAGCCGTCTCCCTGGGCATGCAAGGGGGAGGCCGCCCCCTTCTCCTTGCCTCTTCCTTTTCCTTTTTTTCACACAAAAAACCTAACCCTAAGAGAGTGAGATGAGAGAGCAAATGAGGGAGTGAGAGAATGAGGGAGTGAATGTGAGAATGAGAAGCTTCTAGCTTCTCTGAAATGAACCGTCCCACTCCCCTTTTTTTTCTTTTTTATTTTGTGTTATGATTTTAAAAATCTGGTACTAAGGCTGGGCTTCTCGCCCAGCTCAGCCCATTAAAAAAAATAAAAAAGAAAAAATAATAATAAATAATGGTAGAATTTAATTAGTAAATAAATAGTAATTAGGATTTTCTATATTATCTCTATTGTGTGTGGGGCCGATGATGCAATCTGAGGCCTAACTTTATTTCAGTTTGTGCAATTTCTTTTAATTTTCATTTTCTGTGTTATTGTTTATCTCACATTTTTATAATTTCCATTTGACCCACAATCTTGTATTATTTGTAAATATTTGTTTCTTTTATTTGATCTGTTTTAAATAATTGTGAATATTTGTCTGGCGTACATTTTAGCTGCCGTTGTAAATAGTAGTCGTTTATAACATAGGACACGTGTGAATATGGTTAGTTTAATTTACTCTTTTTCAAAAAAAAAATAAAAAAAAAATAAAAAAAATATTTTCTAAAACATAATCGATTACGTTAATGGAATAACATTCCTATCCTTTAACGTATTTTTTAAGAAAAAAGGGAAGTAATTGAGCATAGTCATTTACTAGCTCAATAATACACTTAATCTCAAATCTTTTCCGAAAATAATTTCTTTTTCAAAAAAATTACGTTAATTGAATAGCATTTCTATCAATAACGTAAAAAGGAAAATATTGAGCATAGTCATTTATTAGCTCAATAATGCGCTTAATCTCAAATCTCTTCCAAAAATAATTTCTTTTCAAAAAATTACGTTAATTGAATAACATTTCTATCAATAACGTAAAAAGGGAAATATTGAGTATAGTCATTTACTAGCTCAATAATGCGCTTAATCTCAAATCTCTCCCAAAAATAATTTTCTCAAAAGTTACATTAATTGAATAGCATTTCTATCAATAACGTGAAAAAGGAAATATTGAGTATAGTTATTTACTAGCTCAATAATGCGTGAAATTTCAAATTCATTTTGAAAAAAAAAAGATTCTTTTCAAAAAAAATTACGTTAATTGAATAGCATTTCTATCAATAACGTAAAAAAGGGAAAATATTGAGTATAGCCACTTGCTAACTCAATAATTCAGAATTTTAATATTTTCTCAAAAATGTTTTCTTTCTCAAAATAAATGACGTTTATTGAATAGCATTTCTATCAATAATGTCGTCTAAACAATTTCAAGGGTTCGTTGTATAGCCATTTGCTAGCATCAACTCTGCTAAAAAATAAATTTTCTTTTTTTTTCTTTCTTTGAATTGAAAACACTTCCAAAAACAATTTCCTCATTTCCCTTTATTTTCAAAAATTCAAAATCAATTTCTTTAAAAAAAACAAAGTCAATCTTTTTTTTCAACACTGTTTTAGAACTACGTGGCTTTGATTTCTCCATTGCACCTGGGCATACGTAGGAGCGGGAACCGGACCCGTCAAGCCAAAATAAATAAAATTTGTTTCTTTTCTCTAATCCAAATCCAATTCTCTTTTTTCTTGTATTTATTTAAAAATACAAAAAAATAGCAAAAATAACAAAAATAATTTTCATTTTCAACAAAAAGGGGTAAATCGAATATTTTCAAAGTTAACAAGTTTGCACAATTAATTAGAGGTAACCGTTTTTTAAACGGATGTTGTAGGGTGTTAATACCTTTCCTACACATAAATGATTCCCGAACCCAAATCTGGTTTTGAAGACCATTTTTCTTTTTTAAAGGGTTTTCCAAATGTTTTCCCTTAAAATAAACTTTGGTGGCGACTCCATTAAAACTCAACTTTTTCCAATACGTTTCGCCGACCCGTCATGACCCCGATTTCGACAGTAATAAAAAACTTAAATGGATGATGACGAAAATTGTTTTAATATAATAATAATTAATAATAATAATAATAAAAGAAAGCTAATGTACAAGAAAGAAAAATGGTAGTAGCAATACTACCCCAGTGTACTGTGGGAACAATTTTAATATAGAGTAAATGGAATAAATAAATCGAATAAATAAGAAGGATCATAAGTTAAAACATTAATATATAAATTAGAGAGATAAATGAAAAATAGAAAAATCACATTAAACTTAATATAAATCAACAAATTTATTATATTTTTTAATGTATGCTTTTTATGTAATGAAAAATCATGAATGGATGAAGACACAAATTGTTTTAATATGATAATAGTAGAATAATAAAATTAATGTGTGAGAAAAAAAGAAAACGGTAGGAGCACAACTGCCTCCCGTGGAGGATACCCCGGTTCATAAAAAAATTACTTTTAAAATGAAACATATTAATAGAAACGAATAATGAGAGAAAATGTTTTAATATAATAATAAAAAAAGAAAATGAAAGTATGATAAAAAAAATAAAAGAAAAAAATGGTAAGAGTAAGACTACCTCCCGTGGATGATACATGTGATTAAAAAAATCACTTTACTAAAGTGAGAATAATGTAACTAAAAAATAAAAAAAAATAAAAGTTTGAACACATGAAACATGTATTGTGGAAACAATTATAATATAGAGCAAATATAATAAATAAATCAAATAAAAAATTACTTTTATAATGAAGCATATTAATAGAAACGAATGATGAAAGAAAATATTTTAATATAATAATAAAAGAAGAAAATGAAAGTGTGATAAAAAAGAAAAGAAAAAAAAAGAAAACGGTAAGAGTAAAACTACCTCCCGTGGAGGAAACCTGTGATTAAAAAAATACTTTACTAAAGTGAGAATAATGTAACTAAAAAATAAAAAAAATGAAAGTTTGAACACAGAAACATGTATTGTGGAAAAATTATAGTATAGAGCAAATATAATAAATAAATCAAATAAATAAGAGAGATAATAATTTAAAACATCAGTGAATGAAATAGAGAAATAAATGATATATTAGAAAAATCACATTAAATTTAAATCAATACATTTATTATATTTCTTAATGTATGTTTTTATGTAATGAAAAATAAGGAATGGATGACGACAAAAATTATTTTATAAATAATTTTTAATAATATATAGATATAGGTTATTTTATTGGTAATGTATAAATATCGGTTATGCATGAATTCAACTTTTTTTCCTATTATAACAAAAATATTGTTAATTAAATAAATGATTTAAAAAATTACTTCTACAATAAATAATCAACAAACCTGAAATAAATAAATATGAATGAATAATTAGAGAAACTGTTTTAATATAATAAAAAATTAAAGTGGGATAAAAAATGGGGAAAAAGAAAAGAAAAGGGTAAGAACACTAGCCCCATGGAGGATAATCATGGTTCATAAATAAATCATTTTTGTAATGAAACATATTTATAAGAACGAATAACGAAAGAAAATATTTTTACATAATAAAACTAAAAAAAGATAATGAATGTATGATAAAAAAAAAGACAGGAAATGACTACCTTCTGTGGAAGATACGTTGACTTTATAAAAAAAATCATTTTACTGAAACTGAGAATTCGTGACACGTGTACTAGGAGGATAATTTTAGAATACAGAATGAATAGATAAATAGAATAGATAAGAGAGATAATAAATGAAGACATTAATGAATAAAATAAAGAGATAAATTATGTAATGAAAAAAAAGGTATGAATGAACAATGAGATAAACTGTTTTAATATAATAATGAAAAAAGAAAATTAAAGTGTGATAAAAAGTGGGGGAAAGAAAACGGTTGGTAAGAGCACAACTGCCCCGTGGAGGATACTCGTGATTTATAAAAACAACACGCTTATAATTAAACATATTAATATGAACGAATAATGAGAGGAAATATTTTAATATAAAAATGATAAAAAAGAAAACGAATGTGTGATAAGAAAACAAAAAAAGAAAGAAAACGGTAGAAGGAGGACTGTGACCCGTGGAGTATATACTTGTGGTTCATAAAAAATCACTTTATTAAAATGATAATGAAAAAACTAAAAGAATGTAAGTAAGAAAACATGACACATGAGAAACAATTTTAATATAGATTGAATAGATAAGAGAGATAATAGATTAAATTATTAATGAATAAAAATAATGAGACAAATGATATATATATTGGAAAAGTGAAAAAAAATTAACATCTTAAACAACAAAAGAATTTAAAAAAGTAATAACTCTTGTAATGAAACATATTTATAGAAGCGAGTAATGAGAGAAAATATTTTTATATAATACAACTAAAAAAAATGAATGTATGATAAAAAAAAGGAAAAAAAGAAAACGACAGGAAATGACTACCTCCTGTGGAAGATACATAGCCTTCATAAAAAAAATCATTTTACTGAAATTGAGAATGAGTGACACGTGTATTGGGAGAACAGTTTTAGGATAGAGAATAAATAAATAAATGACTACCTCCTGTGGAAGATACATGGCCTTCATAAAAAAAATCATTTTACTGAAATTGAGAATCAGTGACACGTGTATTGGGAGAACAGTTTTAGGATAGAGAATAAACAAATAAATAGAATAGATAAGATAGATAATAAGTAAATGAAAACATTAATGAATAAAATAGAGAGATAAATTATGTAATGAAACAAAAAAGTATGGATAAATAATGAGATAAACTATTTTAATATACTAATAAAAAAAGAAAATTAAAGTGTGATAAAAGGGGAGGAAAGAAAACGGTTGGTAAGAGCACAACTCCCCACGTGGAGGATACACGTGATTTATAAAAATAACACTCTTGTAATTAAACATATTAATAGAAACGAACAATGAGAGGAAATATTTTACTATAAAAATGATAAAAAAAGAAAACGAATATGTGATAAGGAAGCAAAAAAAAAAAAAGAAAGAAAATGGTAGAAGGAGGATTGTGTCCCGTGGACTATATACATGTGGTTTATAAAAAAATCACTTTATTAAAATGATAATGAAAAAACTAAAAGAATGTAAGTGAAACAACATGACACATGAGAAACAATTTTAATATAGATTGAATAGATTAGAGAAATAATAGATTAAATAATTAATGAATAAGATAATGAGATAAATGATATGTTGAAAAAGTGGAAAAAAAATAACATCTTAAATAATAAAATAATTTAAAACGTAAGTAAAAAAAAGCTTTTGTTGGAGAGAAAAATTTAAAAAGAAAAAAAAGAAAAAAAATGGAACGGTTTCCCGTGTTTAAAAAGAAGAAGAAGAAGAAAAGCAGATGAATAGTGCAAAACGTACTGAGAGTTTACCACCAATTAGATATTACTAGTGTGTGTACCCATGCGATGCACGGACATATTTAATATGATTTAAATAATCTAAAATATAATTCAATAGATTATGTTAAAAATATAATTTATGATAAATTGTTCTAAAGTTAAAAGTTATCATATTTTTAATATCTTATTATTTGAAAGAAATAATAGTGCCACACAATAAGAAAGTTTCATGCATTTAGTTGCACATAAAAAAATAAAGGCAAAGATGTTGTACTTTTTCCATTTTTCAAATATAGAAATAATTAATTAGGCAGAAAAAATAATTTGCCTTGAAAACTTTCAAAGATAAATATTTCTAGAATTATGAAATCACTAAATGTTATAAAAAACTTTTCCGTAGACAACATTTGTTGTGCACTGACTTTTCCATCAGCATCTAAAATTTAGATTTTAAACCTCTCCTTGACCTAACTCTAGAAAAAAACTGCATAGAGTTGGCCATGAGTAAATACCGGTCTAGGAAGAAACAATCCTACATTGGATAATTAGTGCCCTTAGTTTTCGTTAATTGTCGTGGAGAGCTAACAGAAATGGTCTCCTCTCAAACTTGAATGAAAATCCGGGATAAGAGGGAATCATATTCAACCTTGAAAATTTTGTTTAAATTAAGTAGAAAATATCTGACAAAATATTTAGGATTCTAATAAAATTCATTTATCATCAGACTAAAAAAATAATAGAAAATCACATTGTCCTTTTTATAAACCAAATTACAGTGCAAAAGACCAAATTTTCATATAAGAAATAACCTTAGTTTAAATAAAAACTCTGTGAGAAAATTAAATAAAAATTAGGAATGTGTAATAAGTATTTGATTGACTTAATTGAGAATCCCATTAACTTTTAGAAAAATTTCTTTAAGAATGAGTCCAAAAATCTGATATTGAATATCAAAATTTATAACTTTAAAAAAATTAGTAAAGCATTATTTCAACTGTCAATTCAAATTATTAATTCAATTAACTATTGATGAAAAAATAAATTAATTATCGGAACAAAACATTATAATAGTCATTTGAATTGATAGTAACGATTTGACAATAAAACAATTAAATAATTTTTTGAAATTAATAGTTCGTATTAAGCATTGATAATTCATAGTGATACAAATCAACATTCAACACCAATTCTTATAGCAACATCAGTCATAAAATAATAAAAGACAGAAATCTAAATAAAGATAATATTGCCTTTAACTCAAGACTTTAAACAAAACATCCCAAAAGCTTAAAAATATATTCTTACTAACACAACCAACAATCAACGCCAACTCTGATAGCAACATCAATCATAAAAAATAAAAGACATAAATCTTAATAAGATAATATTGCCTGTAACTCAGGGCTTTAAACAAAATATCCCAAAATTTAAAAACATGGCTAATATATGAACTTATAAAATATCTAGCCATCAATATGATAAATATTTCTCTTGTTTGATGACTTTCTTCATCTTCATACAGGATGCAGCAACAATGGGGTCATAATCATCAAAATTTCTTTTAATTGGAGTGATACAATCAAAATTCATTGTCAGGCCAATTCCATCATTAGCTCCCGAAGACTGAGCCTTATTTTCATCATCATTTAACACATCACAAAACTGGCTAAACAAATCCTACAATACAAATTAACAAAATTATCAGGTTAAAGCATAATATAATTTATATTTTACATAATTCAATATCTTAAAAGATTTGAGAGCACTTGTTTTGTCCCATCATTGGAATGCTCAACACTAAGTGAAGCACACAATGTGTAAAAATTGAAAGACTTTATTAAAGATAGTACATTTTTTGAATTATGCATGTCTCTAAATTTCTGAATCAATTGGCTATCCCAGCTCAGTTTCCTCACATTGTAAGATGTCTCAAACCTAGAATTGGAGACAATCTTATTCTCCACTTTGAAAAGAAGTTTTATCAACCGATGCAGATATTTCAGCATGGAGATGGTTATCAGTGTGTTGCACTCAAATTAATGATTTAATGTGTCTAAATAAAACATGTTTTAAAAACATAGAAAGCATATACCATAGAAAATACTCAAAGCATCAGACCTGGACAATAGACTCTAACAAATCAGAACAACTCTAATCCAGAAGACATGCAACATCTCAATAAAAAATTACAAAAGTTGCAGAATCATGAAGTTGCATATAACACATGTCCATCTAAAGCTCCCTATACTTCTTCGCCGCCTCTTCCCACACCTCAGTCTCAATCTTAACCCGCCTTCTTCTCAACTCCTTATACTTGGCCTCCGGAATACCCTTACGCAAATTGAAGTAATAACATGAAATAAAAAAATACAGAAAGTCGTTCAAAGTAGGACTTCAACAGTAAAGTGAGCAGAAAAAATATATGATACTGCTCCAGACGGTAAAGGATAATAGAACAGAGCAATTATTTAAAGTAAAAGAGACTATGATACTGCTCCAGACTTGATTCATCTCAATCATTGCAATATTAAATAAACCTATAGTATAATTGACATCAGTAAAAATCCCCAATCCCTCAAAACAAAAGAACTTTCAATCCTGAAACATTCACCTTCAACAAAAATAGAACAATATAAGATTACAAATGGAAAATCTATTGAGCATGAAGAGGTAAAGGGAACAACTAACCCAATGAACAGTAAGAAAAAAGTTGAAGAAGAAATTTTCAACCTTTTAGCACATGAAATAAGAATCGCACAAAAAGAAGAATACTCGGGTTAGCACAAATTGCAAAACGTCTCACATGGTAATAAAATGCAAGGGAGGGGAATCAAAATTGACAAAAAGAAAACAAAAAAATTAATAAAAGCAAGAGCAGCAGATAAGGTATTAAAACCGACATGAATGAAATAAAGGAGAAATTGCAACCTATTATGCAAACTGCACATCATACTCCACAGGATGAAATCCTATTATAAAGGTCAAAAAAACACAAAGGTTAGTACATGCAAGAGGTATCCACCAACATTTAGAATAAATACCAAATAAGCTTTGTTCCACCATTTATGTAGATTCATATTTTGTCTATGGATATTGAGTGCATATCATAATAAACAATTTCTTTAGACTTCCAAGGATCTTAAACTGCTAGTGCCTCTCAAATTTGCATTTAGGTACATACTAATATAAGTACCTGCATTTATTTTTGGTACAGAACAAAGTAATCTCATATGTTCTATTATCAGTTTTTAGGTGCCAAATATGAATGAGTTTCCAGCCCTCGAATCCATCATTAGTGCTTAGGATGCGTGGTAGAGGTGGAGAGAAGATTCCACCGAGTAGAGGGAGGTTCATCCCTCCGAGCGAGCTACGTGCACGGGTAGCTCGCGCGATGCAGTAGAGGGTCAATCTTTCACTCTCACTCTAATCAGATGTCGGAGCATCCATCTACTTCAGCGGCTCCGGCGGCTGCCATCCAGTCTTATTCTTCTTCCTCCCCTCCACCATCTACTCCCCAGTTCGTTGGTGTGAGGTTCATCTTGACACCGGGATTAGTTCAGATGCCTCTAGTGCAGGAGGATGTTGTGCCCGACCTAGACGCTGATGACACTCAGGATCGGCTGGATAGGGACGCTGACCATGAGTCTAATGGGGAGCCAACTCGGTTCCAGGGTGGTGCCGGCTCAAGCCGAGCTCATGAGGTAGACGCTCAAGGTTGGGTTATTATCAGACCATTTGGCAAGGGGTGAGTTTGTTTATCTTTTTTCCTTCTTTAGAATTGATATTAATATAACATCTTTAATTGTTTTAACTGTTAATATTGAATAATTTATTTTACAGGTGGGTTCCTAACAACCCACCTATCGCAGCCATTGGTCATGCGATCCGTTCGCAGTTCCGGGGTCCTCACTACCTTTGGGAGGTCACCCCGAAGGATGTAAGGGACAGGTGGTGGGAAGAGTTCACGGTAATTATAAACCTTATCCACTATAAATTTTTTCTTAAGATATGTCAATTTGTCATAACTTACCATATTTTTATTTTGCAGAGTCGAGTTACTTGGGACCCTTCTCATGAGGCCCAAATCAATAAGGTGTACAAGCAGAGGGTTGTTCGTCGCCTTCGAGATATGATGAACAAGGCTCAGAAGATGCCCATGTGGTGTGGTGAGGAGGCCTGAGAGGGTCTTTTGGCCTACTGGGACTCTGCAGAATTCAAGGGGAAGATCGCTCGTAACAAGATCAATCGGGCTTCTCAACGCGGGGGTTAGTCCACACCACGGGCCGCAGGGCCCACCATGAGGTGGCGTTGGATGTGGTATGTACGTATAAACAAATACTCTTCTGCATTATGTTTCTATTTGTTAAATTAATTAATTTGTGTAATTTTTCTGTGTAGGCCCAACAGCTTGGGCGGGAGGTCGAGCTGGACAATCGAGTTCTTTGTTGCCACCCATGTAAAAAATGGTGGTGGCTGGGTAGATGACCGAGCGCGGTCCACCTATGTAAGTGTTTTTTATATAATTTCATATTTATGCAATTGAATATATAACTAATAACTAATTTTACTTTTACCTTAATAGACAAATTAAAAGGAGCGCCTGAGGGAGGTGGAGTCACAGATGGGGGACACCTCCTGACTGATGCCTTCACCAAGCTGGAGATCTGGAGGGATGTTGCGGGTGGCAAGACCCGAGGCCGTTGTTATGGCACCAGGGACTTGGCCTCCAACATTCGTCCGGGTGTGACCAGCTTGACTCAGGAGTCTCGGGCTCACACCAGCCGGAGTATTGACGGGTTGGTGTCACGACATTCAACTGAGGAGGCGTTGCGCCAGGAAGTAAATGAAGCAAGGCAAGAGTCTCGTCAGGCCATAGCGAAGGCTGCAGTGTTGGAGGATGAGTTAGGACGACTCCGACGATAGTTGCAGTGGTTGCTGGAGGCTCAGGATACAGCTCATATTGCTCGGCTCAACCGCACCCCCATTATGATACCACCCTGGATGACCAACTGTTGGATGAGGAGGAGGAGCCGACTCCACCACAGCACCAGCGTCGCCGCCGCCATTGATTTCTTTTTCATTATGTTTTTTTTATGGTTTTATTTTATTATGTTTGAACAAATTATGTGTATTATATATATATATGTTATCTTCTCTCGATGTGTTTAGTGAAATCTTGTTACTGTTCTCAAATTTATAGTTTTTCCATCTTTGTGTGCGTAACGCAACACCATCACCGTTATAGTTGTTCTTTCTTGCAATGTCTATGGTGTTGACAGTGAGCGAGTGGCATCCATGATACAATATTTTCCCCTATTTGAGATACATAAGAGTTTAAAGAAAGTGAAGAGACAAGTTAAAGAGATTGCGAGGATGGGGTTGGAGATGGCGAAGATGCAAATAGAGGATTTTGGGCATTTTGGTTGCAATGACAGTGGTGAGGTATTTTGACGCATAAAGCTCAAATGTTATGACTCGTGACTCTGTAATTGTAAGATTGTGCCTGTTATAAGTGTTTTAATATCAAGGAATTAATTTTATTGGTAACAATACATTTATTGTTGATCAATTAGGTCTTGACAAGCCAAATCCTACATCTAGTTTGTACTTGATTTTTAGAACCGGATGCTTCCTTAGAGCTTTGAAGAATTGATGTTTATGTGCAGAAATAGGAGGGTAAAGTTGGAGAAATAAAAGCAACAAACTAAAAAGGTTCATTTTATGCTTGTTTAGCATTTATATAACAGAACACCATGGCTTGAATTTGTATTTTATAGAAATTTTAGTCTGCTGAATGATGCTATAATTGCAAGTTTTTTTTTTGTACTTCAGCTTTAAATTCTAAATTAGAAATGTGTATAAAATTTCTTTGGCTTCTAGAAATTACTTATATTTTTTTCTTTTATGGGAAAAAAGCCTAGGACTTTTGCTTATAATGGCCTTAAAAGATTTTTCAGTGATTACCTTAAGAGTAACTTTTTTGGCTTTTTGATGCTTTCTTTTCCTAATGTTAATCTAGATTGAATTGGAAGATTCATTGGAAAATGTTGAGTTACATTAGGGATAAGAACAATGGGTAAGGTATCTGACACAACACTTATTTTTGTTATATTCTGTCAAATGTTGTCGCTAATTCATTAAATTTAGAGTAATATATAACCTTTTGATATATTTGAATTTATATGAAGGTTCAATGGGTTCAAACCAGTGTTATAAAACTCGGTTCGAACTGGTCGGTCGAACCGGTTGGCCCGGGAGCCGATCATATAACCGGTCAGAGCCGCTCTATAGATCGAGTGTGTATGAGAACCGGGTTGAACCAAACGATTTTGGCATTAAACCGATGACTCGGCCGGTTTTTTTAAACCGGGTGAGTCACCCATTTTTTTTAAAAAAACTGACCATACGACGTCGTTTTGCTGTTTGCTGGGCCAATTTTTTTTCATAAAACTTTGCCTCTGTTTGTGATGCACGTTGTTATTCCTGTCATCTCAAATCTGTCTGCCTTCCTTAGTCGTCGGTCGCCGCTGCTGTTTCGCCGGAGTCCAAACGCCGCTGCACCCTTGCAGGCCGCAACAGCATCCTCGCATCCGCGCATAGAGGCACATCGTTGCCCCCTTGAACAAAGTTGCACCATCATTTCTGCCATCCTGCTCCTTCACAATTGTACTCCGGCAGCGCTGCTGAAGAAGGCCCAACCTTCACCGTTGTTCTTTGGTCATCCCTCATGGCCTCACTTCTCTATCGCTGCTAAGGTTTGAAAATCTCGTAACTGTTCGCAAATCATATTGTGTTGTTTTTACTTATGATGGATTAGACTCATGAAGGTCATACAAGTTAAAAGGATTCCGAACAAAAGAAATTACTCAATCCATGTAGTCTTATAGGATCGTATAACTATTCATATTCACCAGATTTCTTCTTTACCTTCATTGATTCTATTATTAAATTGATCATCGATTAGTAATATTGGTAAATCAACTACATGATACCCTTCCATGTGATGCTTTTTATGGCTCTTGCTTGTTAGTGTTACTGATTATAATAAATGTGAAGATTCCCAAAGACAGTTGTTAGTGTTATTTTGTGATGCTAATAATTTTGAATTTGGAGTGTGAACAAGTGAAATAATATATAGCTTGTGTTATGAATTTTTAATATAGGTCGGTTCAACCAGTGACTCACTGGTTCGATTAGTGACCCATTAACCCAATGACCTGAATGAGTCAATCACCGGTCCGAGTTTTATAACATTGGTTCAAACTCAGTTCAAACTCTGTAAGATGAAAAGTATGATGTGCTATGCAAAAAACATTTTTCAAACTCTATTCCTCATACCATTAAAGTAGAAAGAATGACTTCCAACATTTAATGAAATTAAAAACAGATAGAATTTAAAGACAAGTTTCCAACACTATAATAAGAACAACATTATATAAGTAGAAGAAGCCCATTATTTGTGAAATAACTCTCTTTATATTGTTCGTTTTATTCCTTGTACCAACACTTTGAAATCCCATACTAAGTACAATTAACAGTTTGCAACCTTAAGTTTTTCTCTTAGAAGAGAATTTCTTTGAGAAAACTTTTCTTTTTATACAATTTATAAGTTTAGAGCCTGAAGAGATTAGGTGATCAAACAATACTTGGTGTAAGAAAGCCTAAAGAGGCTTAGACAAAAGAATACTTGTAACTTATTCATGTAAGTGAAAATCTTGTCTGAGTTAGCAAATACTGGATATAGCTCACTATGGTTATGAGTGAATCGGGATAAATATTCTATGTGAATCTCCTTACCTTAACCTTTTACTATTTGTTGGTGGTGAAATTGTAAAAATGGTTAAGTGTTTCTTTTCAAAAAAATGTTTCGACTATATTCCTGATATGTTGAAAGATAAGTATATCACAATTTTTTGTTAAACACGAAGTGAATTTAAAGTGTTGGTAACGTTGGTCTTGTAAATCAAAAGTTCAAAAAAATATATTTCCTGGAAAAATTGAGAAACTTTTTAAAAGAGTATATCAAAAGCTTTCCGCGAAAGATTTCGACAAGCTCTTCACGAAAGGTTTTGAAAAACTTTCCGTGAAAGGTTTTGACAAACTTTCCTCTAAAGCATTCGAAAAGCTTTCCGAGAAAGGTTTCAACAAGCTTTCCAAAAAAGGTTACGTAAATCTTTCTGACAAGGAGTTTCGCAAAAGGTTCAATGATCGGTCATGTTTTAAAAACATTGTTCTAAACAATGACAAAAAATCTTGGTTGTAAAGTTAGGTAAAGGCTACAGTGGATCACCATGTAGTGCCTACTCCCTTTACTATAATATTAACATCTTGTATGGTTAATTTTTTTTCATTTTAAAGTCTATTCTAAATTAAAATAAAAAAATACATACCACAAATTAGGATGGATATCAAGAGGTGGAGTAGGTATTATAGGAGCATGGGATATCTGCTCCAATTCCTAGGGCTGACTCCTCCTAAATTATCTGAAAGTACCGGTTTTGTCACCAGTTGACAAAAAAAAATATTTACTAATTAGTTCTAAATCTTTAAAATATTGCAAGACATGATCAAAGCTCATTTTCCCGAAGATGCACAAATTTCAAACTTTTTAGTGAATTATTGGATAGTGATGAAGTCGATGTGGATGGCGTGAAGCCATGAGTGAATAAAAGTGACAATGAAAACAATAGTTGTCTAACGTACACAAACTAAAAATTTGTGCATGAGTATACAAGTTAGTAATGACCTTAAGATATCTTATTATTTTATTGAAAGACTGATGGAACCAATACCAGTCATGATTTGAAATAAGCAGAATTTTGGATTGTTTCATATGTCCTTTTATTTTACCCAGGTTTCTATGTCAATGTCTTACATAATATAGCAATATACCCATACCCCCTATTTTTTTCTCAATTTGCAAAAGTTACATGGTGCCAACTCAATCTACAAAAGCCAAGTCCATAACATAATTAGCAGCAGAAAATGGTAAAATAAAAGGGAGATCCTTTTAGGGTTTAGAACTGTAAAGAAGCATATTTCTTTCCTAACTTCACCTGGCAAACCAAGGCTTTAAATTAGTTACTTGTTATTATGATTCAAAGCATGTTATATCTCTAGTGTATGGAGATGACTTTCCCTTCCATACGTATTCTATATCAAAGATTAAAAAGCTTCTTATTATAGATTGAAATGTGGTGATAGTTCACACTTTGCATGAAGCTAATGTGGGTATGGATTGATTAGCGAAAAAAGGTACTTTTGCCATGACACAGTTTCTGCCAGCTTCATATTTCCTTGTGGAGAGCTCGGTCTCCATCTTCTCTAGGATGCTTTGGGTATTATAATTTTAAGATGTTAATTTTAATTTTTTCTTTTTTTATTTCTCTCTACTCTTGTTATAAAGAATGTGACAAAAAACTGTTATTATAGATTAATTTACTTGTGTATACCTTAGAACTATCCATTAAAACATGTTCACCAAGAAAAAAAGGAGTGGAAGTACACCGGACACTGTACACAAAACACCAAAATTAGGCATGACAATGGGCGTGGGTCAGGGGTGTGCTTTGCTCTCCTTGTCCCCGCCTTCGTAAAAGTCGAAACTGGTTCAGGTTCGAATTTAAAGAGAGCAGATACGAAATTATGAAACTTAATCTCATCCCATTGGGTCACTGTCATGTTCGGGGAAACTCGCGGGAATTTTACCTCCTCTATTTTTTTTCTTTATTTTTCATAACTTAAATACATATTTTTAAATAAGTCATATATATCTAGTTTAAATACTATATAAATATAGACATTGAAAATCCTAAAAAATTAAAAAACTTAAAAAATATTATATTTTAAAAAAAATATATAAGTTTTTCTTTATTATTTCACTATTAGTATAATTAAAATTATTTAATTATTATATCAAGTCCAGTTTAACGCGGGGAATGTTCTGACATCTAAATCTGTCCCCGCCTCCGTTAAAGATGAGACATGATCGAATTTTCTTTAAACTTAATCAAAGTATGTTTTCTCTATCAAAATTGAGATGGAGATGGATACATGGGCTCATATTTGATTCCAATGACTAACGAAAGCTACCCTCTCACTCCCACTCAGCCTCTTGTCCTTTCCTGTGATGGCAACCAAGCTGTCCAACTTTTGGCATCTCACACACTGGTATATTATGAGTTCTCTGCAATCCAACGGTCAGGGACATTCGGTGCTTGACAGACCATCAAGTCTCGTGGATCGCCACCACACCAAAGCAAAATACTGTCATCCTTATCTTCATCGAAAAAGGTTTGTTTATTTATAATTATAATTATTAAGTGAGAAACAGCGAGGACAAAGAGAAGAGAACCTTATCCGCGACAAATTAAAATCGTGAAATTGCCGCCCTTCTCCCTGTCCGGTACCTCTTGTCCTTTTCTTTTCAAGATTTTACATTAAAGGCAAAATTTAGAAGATGAATAAATAACACATGGTGATGGTGTACTTCAAATCTAATTACATGTCCTATTAAGCTGCCCTATGGTCTTAACTCTTAAGTATAAATCTCCTATATAGGTATTGTACGTTAAATTTAGATAAAATTAAAATATTCTTCATAAAGAAAAATTAAAATTTCGAAAGAATAAATCAACAAGCAATTAAAGCAAATAAGTAAAATAAATATAGACAGTTAAAATTTGTACGAAAAAAAGTAAATATATAAAATATTATCACACTTTTAGTAATAAATTTCTTTTACGTAAATTTGTATATCCATTAAAATCATTTGCTAAATTAATCAAATTTATATAAGTTATCATAATTATATCGTACCGAAGTTTATAATTAAATTAAGAATTATCAATTTAAAAACAAAAATTATATATCTAAAATAATTAATTAAAATTCGTTTATGCGTTGTCAATTGCCCATATTGTATAAGAAGCTATTAATTAATTAAATGAAATGGGTTAATGGTAATAAAAAGAAATATAATATCATTTTGGATAGGCAATGTTTTAAAAACCGGACCAGTAATTAAACCGGTGGAGACACTGGTTCACGGTTCAATGGTTCAACCTTGGTCGAACCGGTTTTAATTAAATATATTTTTAATATTATATAACATTTTAATTAATAAAATAACACAAAATTATAAGAAGTTAAGATATATAAAGTTATAAATTAGTATAAATAACCTTATTATAAGGTTTATAAGACAAAAAAAATTAGTATAATGATTAGTAAAATAATAGATATCTATGTGTAATCTTTAAATATATGTATTTATTTAACTTAAAAATATTTTAGATTAAATAAAAATAAAAAATTGATTTTTTTAAAAGACCAGTTCAACCGGTTTTCTGACATCTATTTTTTATTGGTTTTCACCGGTTCTTGATCGGTTCTCACCAATTTTGAAATCCTCTGATTTTTTGGGTTGAACGGACAGTTACCAGGCCGATTCCGGTCGGACCGATCTGATTTTCTGAACAGTGTGAATATGAGTTATGAATACCAACATGTATTGGTCTGAGTGGAAGGGGTTCGGGTCCTTTAAGCATGTGGCTCTAGGTTTGATCTTTGAGTATATGTGATGAAAAAACTATTGTTGGGAGGATACTCTTGGGAAAAAAATGGTATATTACATTTTAGGCTAAAGAAGTGGTTTATAAAGGGCAAAATGTATATCATAAAACATTATCTCTTTTATGACTATTTTACTTATTAAAGTTTAATGGATGTATATTTTTATTGTAAAACTTGTTTACACTGACAACATATATCTATTAAATCCTTTCTTACTATGTATTAATTTTTTTTAAAAAAATAATTAAGTTTAAATTTTTCCTTATTTCCTTTATTTCTCTTCTTTATATTAATTATTTTTTCTTATTTAAAGGAGATAAGATGATTTCCAAAATTAAATATAAGATTTAGTGAAAAATATAAATTTATAAAAAATAGAGACTTCACAAGAGAAATATGAGAGAAATAAAAAGAATAAAAAAATACAAAAATGATTTAGAAGGTTATAGAAATTAGAGAGTAGAGGAAAAATAAGAAAAAACTCGGAAAAATAAGAAAGAAAAACTGAGCAAATAAGGCAATCTTATTAGATAGACACTAACCTTTAGGGTCAAAAGTTTTCCACAGTAAATTTCTAACTACAAGTATATATATTTTATAATATTTAAATATTTTTTTTATTTTATTTAATTCAACGATGAAAACTTTCTTTGCAATTAGGAGTGGAAATGTGCTAGGTCGAGCTAGATTTTCAAAGGTTTGTGATGTGGACATCAGTCAAGCAGTCAACAAATTAGGTGGGCCCATGACAAGGGCGCAGGCTAGGAAGGCTAAGGAGGCACTACAACTTATCATCAAAGAAGTCCAGTCTCAAAACATGCAAAGCATTAATGGAAGTCCTCAGTTCATTAATTGCACTCAGGTTGAAGAGGATGGACCAATTGATGGAGAGACAGTTGCATTTAATGCAACTACCAGTTGAAGCACTTTCAAGCAAGTGAAGTGGCATTGTGGGCGGCCACATGTGGCAATTGTGGGCGGCCACTTCATGAATTATTTTGCTGAATTTTTAGTTTTTATTTGCTTTCAATAAACATGTGGGAGTTACAAGACACAAGGCTTAATTATTTGGTGGTTATGTTTCTTTTTTTCTGGTGGTTACAAAACATGATGGTAATGAGGTTGAATGACATTAAAATTGTGTCTTCTAGCCGTTGGAAGGAAGCATACCAGAGAGCATGAATCTGGCCATATTTTGAAGCTATGTGGACGCATAAAACCTCATCAATTTGTGCGGCCACATGTGCTTAATTTGGCTGAATCAAGAGTCTTTAAGAGGTGCCAACAAGGAAGTAAATGGAGGAATGAAGAGCTTTCAAGGTGGCGGCCATCATCATGACTTGGGAGGTTACAAAATGAATGAAAACTTGATGCATTTGGGCTGTTACATGCGGCCACTTATTGGCTGAATCAATAGTCATTTTACTCCATGTATAATGGTTACATTTCAAGATTAATTCAGCCACATGTGCCTTAAAAATATGGTTAGAGAATGCGGCCAAATAAGTCTAGTTAGGTTGAGTTCTTTTAGCTTAATTTATTTAATTCCTAGAATATGTTTAGGGTTGCATGGGAAGTGTGTAAGGGGGTAATTTGGGGATGTTTATGGGCGTGTAATGCAGCTGATTACACAACCCTAACTTACCTTGTAAACTCCTATAAATTCATGCTTCATGCATGCAATAAAGTTTAGAATGTTTATGCAGAAAATTACCTATACTTTGAGAGTGTTTCTCTAAGTTTTTCTTGCTAGTCAAGAGTTGAGAATTTATCAAAGGATCCTTCCTTTGTGTGTATGTTCTCGGGGACTTATCTTTCAAGTCTTTGAAAGTGTGACGTCCTTTCCTATCTTTTCTATTCTTCTTCAATTTCTTCTACTACGTTTATCTTGAACAAAAACTTAATTTTCTTCATGAGTTTTCTTGAATTATATGTGACTTATTCTTCAAGGAATCAAAGTTGAATACACGTTTTTGACAAGGAATTTTTAGTTGTCTTTGTTTATTTCAATCTCTTTGAGTTACGTTCCAAAAGAAAAGAAAATAGAAAAGAAACAGAAAATATCAAAAAAAAAAGAAAAGAAAAGAAAAAGAATTGATATCAAGAAAGGTGTTGAATATTCAGAAATTTCTAAGGTCCAATCAAAATAGAACCTCAAGGTTCATATGATTTGGTCATCAGAGCTCCGGTTATTAGAAATTATTCTGAAATCATTTCTTCTCATTTCTTCTAACAAATTCTATTTCTTCTTAGCTTTTCTTGTTTTATTTTTTTTCTTGATTGCACGCAGGTGGGTGAATTATTTGATTTTTCTCCTCATTGGTGTGGTAAGAAATTCAAGAGAAATAGAGTGGAAAAAGGCAAGAGAGTTACGTTATAGAAAAAGCCAAATTTTGTGTGCAAACACGAGTGTGGTGAGGTTTCTAAACAGTTAACATTGTCTTTCTCTGTTACGTTTTTTCTTTTTATTTACTATGGCAGAAAGACCCGTGGGGAACCGTGATCTTTAGGCACAAATTGCCGCTCTTTATCAACAATTAGAGTTGGCAATGAAAAGACAGTATGATGAGCTGCATGCTAGGTTGGATGAATTGGAGATCAAACCAACACCTGATGCGGAAGAGGAGAGACCACCAAGAGATGAAGGTAGAATACATGGAGTTAAGTTAACCATACAAGCCTTCAAAGGACGTAGTGATCCAGAAGCTTACCTAGAGTGGGAGCTCAAAATTGAGCACATATTTGCATGTAACTCCTATACAGAAGTGCAAAAGGTAAAGCTTGCTGCAACTGAACTTTCTGACTATGCACTTGTTTGGTGGAATAAGGTACAGAAAGAGAGAGTCAGAAATGAAGAACCTATGGTGGAGACTTGGGTGGAGATGAAGAGGATTATGAGGAAACGGTATGTTCCCTCCAGTTTCCAACGTGACTTGATGCTAAGGTTACAGAAATTGACTCAAGGCAGTAAAGGAGTGGGGGAGTACTACAAGGAGATGGAGATGCTGCAAATTCAAGCCAACATATAAGAGGATCCTGAAATCACTATGGTACGTTTTCTTAATGGTTTGAGCAGTGACATTAGAGACATTGTTGAGTTACAGGAGTTTGTGGAAATGGAGGACTTGTTACATAAGGCTCTTCAAGTGGAGCAACAGTTAAAAAGAAAAGGAGCTGCCAGGAGGAGTTCTACTAATTTGCCTGCAAATTGGAAGGACAAAATTAAAAAGGAGGTGGCTGAATACTCAAGCCATGTAGCGCCCAGTCCTCAAGGTAAATCCACTAATAAAAATGTTGAACAGGTTGCAAAGAAAGGAAGGGATGTGACTTGTTTCAGGTGCCAAGGAAGAGGGCACTATGCCTATGAGTGTCCAACTAAGAAGACCATTCTTCTTAAGGACAATGGTGAATATACAAGCGAATCAGAGGATGAAAGGGAGGAGCCCAATGATGATGATACACGTGCTGATGTGGGAGAAGTCTACATGATTAGACGACTTCTAGGAAGCCAAACCGTGGGCAAGGAGGAAAACCAAAGGGAGAACATCTTTCACACTCGATGTTCAATCAATGGTAAGATTTGCTTGGTAATTATTGACGGTGGTAGCTCCATTAATGTTATTAGTTCCAGATTGGTGAGTAAAATGGGATTGGACACATAGCCTCATCCTAGGCCATACAGACTCCAATGGCTTAGTGAGGGAGATGAAGTGCATGTGCGCAGACAAGCTGAGATTCCTTTTTCAATAGGAAAATATCAAGACAAGGTGCTTTGTGATGTGGTACCCATGGATGCCAGCCACATACTTCTTGGGAGGCCGTGGCAGTTTGACACTAAAGCTATCCATGATAGCTATACCAATAAAATTTCTTTCATGTACCAAGATAAAAAAATTGTTTTGAGACCATTGACACCTAGAGATGTTAGTGAGGATCAAAATAAGTTGAGAGAAAAGATTGCTCAAGAGAGGTTGAGTGAAACACTTGAAAAAGAAGAGAGCCAAAAGAAAAGGAGTGAAACACTTGTGGGCAAATAGTTGTGTTTAGCAAAAGAAAGAGAAGTGAGGAGAGTGTTATGTACAAGACAACCTCTTTACTTATTTTTTGATACAACTTTTCTTTTAACTGCTAACCAATTTTACAAATTTGAGTTGTCTTCTATAGTTAAATCTCTTTTGTAGGAATATGAGGATGTCTTTCCAGAAAATGTTCCTGATGGTTTACCACCCTTAAGAGGAATTGAGCACCATATAGACCTCATTCCTGGAGCCTCATTGCCAAATCGGCCAGCTTATAGGAGTAATCCTCAAGAGACCAAAGAAATTGAGAGACAAGTGAATGAGCTCATAAGCAAAGGATGGGTGAGGAATAGTATGAGTCCATGCGCAGTACAGATCATTCTGGTACCAAAAAAAGATGGAACTTGGAGAATGTGCTCATATTGTAGGGCAGTCAACGACATCACAATCAAGTATCATCATCCTATTCCCAGGTTAGATTACTTACTTGATGAACTTCATGGTGCTTGCATTTTTTCCAAAATTGATCTTAAAAGTGGCTATAATCAAATACGTATAAGGGAGGGGGATGAATGGAAAACAGCCTTTAAAACTAAATATGGGTTGTATGAATGGTTGGTTATGCCCTTTGGTTTAACTAATGCTCCTAGTACGTTTATGAGATTGATGAACCATGTCTTGAGGGAATTTATTGGAAAATTTGTGGTGGTTTATTTTGATGATATTCTTATCTATAACACTTCTTTGGATATGCATGTTAACCACTTAAAATCTGTTTTGGATGTGCTTAGAAAGGAAAATTTGTATGCCAACATAGAAAAATGCATATTTTGTACCAACCATGTTGTTTTCTTGGGATTTGTTGTGAGTTCTAAGGGAGTTCAGGTGGATGAAAAGGTGAAGGCTATTCAAGAATGGCCAACGCCTAAAAATGTGAGTGAAGTGAGAAGTTTTCATGGCTTAGCAAGTTTTTATAGAAGATTTGTTAAGGATTTTAGCACCTTGGCTGCACCCTTAAATGATATTGTTAAAAAGAATGTGGGATATAAGTGGGGGGAGAAGCAAGAGGCGGCCTTTGCTGCCCTCAAAGATAGGCTCACACATGCGCCTATTTTAGCCTTACCAAATTTTGCAAAATCTTTTGAGTTGGAATGTGATGCTTCTAATGTTGGTATTGGTGCTGTTTTGTTGCAAGAGGGGCATCCAATTGCTTATTTTAGTGAAAAATTAAGTGGACCAGCACTTAATTATTCTACTTATGATAAGGAATTATATGCTTTGGTAAGGGCTCTTAAGACTTGGCAACATTATTTACTTCCAAAAGAATTTGTAATTCATAGTGATCATGAATCTTTGAAGTATTTAAAAGGCCAAGGAAAATTAAATAAAAGGCATGCTAAATGGGTTGAATTTTTGGAACAATTTCCATACGTCATAAAGCATAAAAAAGGAAAAGGAAATATAGTTGCTGATGCTCTTTCTAGGAAACATGTCTTGCTTGCTATGCATGAAGCTAAATTGTATGGACTCGAATCTTTGAAAAGCATGTATTGTGATGATATGGATTTTGCTGATTTGTATGTGGCATGTATAAAAAAATCAGAAAATGGATTTTTAAGGCATAATGATTTTTTGTTTAAAGGAAATAAATTATGTGTGCCTAAAAGTTCCATAAGAGAAATGCTTGTGAGGGAGTCACATGAAGGGGGACTAATGGGACATTTTGGAGTACAAAAGACCTTAGAAATTTTGCAAGATAATTTTTATTGGCCAAATATGAAATGTGATGTTCATAAAATATGTGACCAATGTATTGTTTGCAAAAGGGCTAAGTCTAAAGTCAAACCTCATGGTTTATATACTCCTTTACCTGTTCCTGAATTCCCTTGGACTGATATTTCCATGGACTTTGTTTTGGGACTTCCAAGAACAAAGAATGGAAAAGATTCTGTTTTTGTTGTGGTTGACAGGTTTTCAAAAATGGCTCACTTTATACCTTGCAAGAAAGTGGATGATGCTTGCCATGTAGCAGATTTATTTTTCAAGGAAATAGTCAGATTGCATGGAATACCAAGAAGCATAGTGAGTGATAGGGACTCAAAATTCTTGGGTCATTTTTGGAGGACTTTATGGGGAAAGTTTGGCACCAAGTTACTATTTTCTACTACTTGTCATCCCCAAACTGATGGACAAACAGAAGTGGTTAATAGGACCCTAGGTACTTTGCTTAGGACAATTTTGAACAAAAACATAAAATGTTGGAAGGATTGTTTGCCTCATGTTGAATTTCCTTATAATAGGGCTGTTCATAGTACTACTAATTGTTCACCTTTTGAGGTAGTGTATGGATTCAACCCTTTAACTCCTCTTGATATATTACCTTTGCCTAATATTTCTATGTTTAAGCATAAGGAAGCGCAAGCTAAGGCTGATTTTGTCAAGAAGATGCATGAGAAGGTTAAGGCTCAAATTGAAAAGAAAAATGAGAGCTATGCCAAACAAGCAAACAAGGGAAGGAAGAAAATGGTGTTCCAACCAGGGGATTGGGTATGGATACACATGAGAAAAGAAAGGTTTCTAGAACAAAGGAAGTCAAAGCTTCAGCCAAGGGGAGATGGGCCTTTCCAAGTGCTTGAAAGGATCAATGATAACGCCTACAAAATAGACTTGCCTGGTGAGTATAATGTTAGTGCAACCTTTAATGTTGTTGATTTAACTCTTTTTGATGCAGGTGAGGACCCTTTAGATTTGAGGACAAATCCTTTTCAAGAAGGGGGGCGTGATGTGGACATCAATCAAGCAGTCAACAAATTAGGTGAGTCCATGACAAGGGCGCAGGCTAGGAAGGCTAAGGAGGCACTACAACTTATCATCAAAGAAGTCCAGTCTCAAAACATGCAAAGCATTAATGGAAGTCCTCAGTTCATTAATTGCACTCAGGTTGAAGAGGATGGACCAATTGATGGAGAGACAGTTGCATTTAATGCAACTACCAGTTGAAGCACTTTCAAGCAAGTGAAGTGGCATTGTGGGCGGCCACATGTGGCAATTGTGGGCGGCCACTTCATGAATTATTTTGCTGAATTTTTAGTTTTTATTTGCTTTCAATAAACATGTGAGAGTTACAAGACACAAGGCTTAATTATTTGGTGGTTATGTTTCTTTTTTCTGGTGGTTACAAAACATGATGGTAATGAGGTTGAATGATATTAAAATTGTGTCTTCTAGCCGTTGGAAGGAAGCATACTAGAGAGCATGAATCTGGCCATATTTTGAAGCTATATGGACGCATAAAACCTCATCAATTTGTGCGGCCACATGTGCTTAATTTGGCTGAATCAAGAGTCTTTAAGAGGTGCCAACAAGGAAGTAAATGGAGGAATGAAGAGCTTTCAAGGTGGCGGCCATCATCATGACTTGGGAGGTTACAAAATGAATGAAAACTTGATGCATTTGGGCTGTTACATGCGGCCACTTATTGGCTGAATCAATATCCATTTTACTCCATGTATGATGGTTACATTTCAAGATTAATTCAGCCACATGTGCCTTAAAAATCTGGTTAGAGAATGCGGCCAAATAAGTCTAGTTAGGTTGAGTTCTTTTAGCTTAATTTATTTAATTCCTAGAATATGTTTAGGGTTGCATGGGAAGTGTGTAAGGGGGAAATTTGGGGATGTTTATGGGCGTGTAATGCAGCTGATTACACAACCCTAACTTACCTTGTAAACTCCTATAAATTCATGCTTCATGCATGCAATAAAGTTTAGAATGTTTATGCAGAAAATTACCTATACTTTGAGAGTGTTTCTCTAAGTTTTTCTTGCTAGTCAAGAGTTGAGAATTTATCAAAGGATCCTTCCTTTGTGTGTATGTTCTCGGGGACTTATCTTTTAAGTCTTTGAAAGTGTGACGTCCTTTCCTATCTTTTCTATTCTTCCTCAATTTCTTCTACTACGTTTATCTTGAACAAAAACTTAATTTTCTTCATGAGTTTTCTTGAATTATATGTGACTTATTCTTCAAGGAATCAAAGTTGAATACACGTTTTTGACAAGGAATTTTTAGTTGTCTTTGTTTATTTCAATCTCTTTGAGTTACGTTCCAAAAGAAAAGAAAATAGAAAAGAAACAGAAAATATCAAAAAGAAAAAAATTAGAAAAGAAAAGAAAAAGAATTGATATCAAGAAAGGTGTTGAATATTCAGAAATTTCTAAGGTTCATATCAGTTTGAGCCTAACCTATTAACCTAATATAAGTTTTTTTTATTTTAAGGCTTGATTTAGTCTACTTTAAAGTCTATTCTGGTCTAAAATCCTATTTAAATGCTTATTCTAAAATAAAGTTTTTGAATAGGGTTTAATTGATATAGGGTTACAGGCTTGTGTATTACAAGACAAAATACTCATATTCAAATAATTAAGAGTGTTTGGAAGAGTTTATTTGAGGTTATCTTTTGACATAAGTATTTATGTAAGTATTTGGATAAACTTGTCAAAATAGCTAATGACCTGCTCATAATTTGTTTTCAACTTATTTCAATAAGATTTTCATAGTAGCTTATGAAACTACTTATGCAGATGTTAAGTACCTTTATCTCCTCTCTAGTTCTCAACCATTCCTTTGAGTGCTTATGAAATAGGTTCTCATGTGATAAGCACTTAATTAAACTATTTTCCCAAAGGTACACTAAGTATAAAATTTTAAGATATTAATAAAAATCATATATATTAATAATACTAGTAACAAAAACGTTACTATATTATTTATATCATAAAAAAATGGAAAAAATATTTGTCTCAGATCAACTAACTAACATCCAAATTATAGTAGGTCTAACTCTTCTAAGAGAATTTTTTTCATACATAAAACTCGAACATGATACCTTGTTTAGAATTAGACCTGTACTACTTAAACTAACCATCCATTATTTTTTAACTCTTTTAAAAGAAAGAGCATATAAGAAAGGAATTATGTCTATAAATTACTATTAATAGTTAAAATTATATTAGAACAATTATTTATATATAAAAAATTATAAATTCATGATTTTTTAACTTCTAGTAAATTTTGTATTCGATTTTTCAAGCCAAATTTTTTATTTTATAAGAACACATTATTTTTCATATAATAAGGCCGTGTTTGAATTGATGGAAAGAGATAGAATGAAACAAAATGAAATATAATGAAATGGTGTGGAATAAATTGATGGCTTGGAAATAAAAAATTCATTCCATTTATTTGAATATGATTGAAAGAGTTAAGTTTACCTTTTATAAGATTTAAATATGTCTTTGATTCACAAAAAATATTATAATTTTATTGTTTATTCTATAGAAAATTTTTATTTACTTTTAGATTTTGTATTTAATTAACAATGATAATATATTTTCAATTTCTTACTGAAAATGAAATTATTTACATTTATATTTTAGACATTAAAAACAGATAAAATATAATTTCAAAAGTACTCAAAATTTTAAAAGTTATAAACACATTTAAGTTTTCTAATTAAAAACTATGAACAATTCAGTTAGTAAATATTTTATGCGTGATATTTTTAAATTTAAAAATAAAAATAGAGAATTTCATGAAGTAAAATATTTAAGATTATAAGCAGATATATAAATTTTGAAAATTATCCTTTCTAATTTTAAAAATTATAAAAAAATTATGTGATAATATGATTAAAATTTATTAATTATATCTTGATAATGTAAATAAGTTTTACACTAATGTTCAACCATATTTAACCATATTATCACATTATAATATTTTTTCTTGAAATTATACCATGACATGGTAAGATGGTGAAATATAATCGGAAATGTATGTAAAACTTTTGAGTAAACTCTCAATTTTGTCTCAGAATAAGTTATTTCTCTCCCTATTAGTTCTTAAACTATACTAATTATATAAGTAGTTCTCTAACTTTCATAATATCCGGATCCTTATCATAAACTATTGTGACTCAATATTATAAAAGTTAAAAGATAAATGTGACTGATATTTGAAAGTCTGATTATTACTTATATAATCAATTTAGTGTGATAATTAATGAGAAAAGAAATAATAAATTTGGGAACTAAATTGAGATTTTTTTGTCGATGTATAATCATATAATTATGTCTATTAATTTGATATTTATAATTGATTAAATTTAAACAATAGTATTTAAGAAAAAATAAAAATAAAAAATAAATAATGATTATATGTATAATATTGATAAAGTTATCTAGTAAATAAAAAATTATTTAAGAGAATCCTCCAATACATCTAAAAGTGAAGAATTAAATTTAATAATAATTTGTCTCTACTAAACTGAAGAGTATATTTTGAAAGATAAAATATAAAATTATAAATTTTCATATAACTCTATAATTTATTATATAAATCCATATATGTTAATATATGCTTAGTTATTAATTTTTAATTAATAAAAAATTTCATATTTAACCTTTTCACTTTGGTGGGTGAGATCCTTAATACACTCAGGATTGATAATAATAATAATAATACTAATGAATATGATAAGATAAGACGGGTATGCCGATAAGTGTAGTGTTATTAATTAATTTTTTTTTATATAAGATGAATTATTGAATAAAAATAATGACGAATCTCAATGTTGATGAAGGGTATAAAATCCGCCACGTCTCTGATGGGTGATTGTGAAACCAATAAAAGCGAGAAACGTGGCACGACCACCGAGCTTGGCAGCTAATTTCAGACAACCCTCTGAGGTGGGTCCCACACGAAACATAATCCTCGGTGACGGACTTGCCGAAGGACAAGGGATAAGGACGAACTCATGAGAAATTATCCACTGCTTCTCATTCATTTCTCTCATAACCAACCGCAGATCCTCCACCGTCCATTCAGATAATCTCAATCTCTTCATTCATCATCGAACGGTGGGGAACTGTTCACAGTTTTACATAATTAAGAAAAAATAAAAAAAAGGTTAATTTTAGTGGTTGACCCATGAAAACAAGTGAGCTTCCAAAAGCATCACACTGTTGCATGCTCAGTGGAAAGAGAGAGATATTATGGGTTGGGTGGCCATTGTGATCAGTGAGAAAGCTCTACCAAAAGATAATTTCAAGTCTTTTTAATTTTTTAATATTTATATTAAATATTTTTTTTCATAATTTTCCTTATTCTTCTCTAGTCTCCACTATATAGAGTTGAGTTTTTCACCCAAAAAAAAAAAATTAATGTTAGATTCCAAGTTTTTTCCATCCACCCAATCAAAGTGAAATTGGAATTCAAGTCTGAACCAAACTGGTAATTTTCTTCAACTGTTTGTTTGTTAATTCCATTTTGGGTTCTTGTTTTTATCTTTTTCTATGCCCACTTTGCTCTTTTAAGCTATCTGTTTCTGACTCCCAAGTTCAGAGTCCATTTATGACACCAATCTCTGGTGGTGGGTTGTTTGGTTGCTGTTTCTTGTTGTAGCTGTTTATGTGATCTGAAATCTATTCCATTCCTTTTGTTTTCTCTCTCTCTCTCTCTCTCTCTCTCTATATCATCTGGAAGGATTGCTTGCAAGTAAAAACTACATGTTTTGTCTGTCCCTTGATTTGATCCATTCCTCCAAGCTTATCTTCAAACAGGTTCTTCTCTCCCTTTTGATGCTCTCCATTGTTGCTCATCACAGATTCACCACCTGCACCTCTTGCCATTTCATGCTTTGTAACTTCTCATTCACTCAATTCAGGACTAGTATTAGCTGACCCACAACCCAAAACACAGTCTTTTTCACCTCACACTCACACTCTTTGTTCTTTTGGTTGATTTGGGTAAAAGGGTCGTGGACCTTCACCTTGATTGTGATTGTGAATGATTAATATTATTGCTGGTTTGGTTGCTACTACCTGATAATGTGAGATTGAGAATTATGTTATGTTATGTGGGTATAGTATAGTGCTTCAAATTCAAAGCATTGTGTGTTGCTAGCTAGCTTGGGATTATGGTGTCAAGGTCCTATTCAAATCTATTAGAGCTGGCCTCTGGTGAGGCTCCATCATTTGGGATCATGAATAGGCGAATTCCAAGGATTATGACTGTGGCTGGGTTGATATCTGATGTTGATGATGATCCAGCTGAGAGTGTGTGTTCTGATCCATCTTCTTCATCAGTACACCGTGACCGGATCATAATAGTGGCTAATCAGCTCCCTATAAGGGCTCAGAGGAAGCCAGATGGCAATAGGAATTGGTCTTTTGAGTGGGAGGAAAATTCACTTCTTCAATTGAAAGATGGATTGGGAGATGATGATATTGAAGTTATTTATGTTGGATGCCTTAAGGAAGATGTGCATCCAAATGATCAAGATGAGGTTTCACAGATACTTCTTGAGACCTACAAGTGTGTCCCAACTTTTCTCCCACCTGATCAGTTTACTAGGTACTATCATGGCTTTTGCAAACAACAATTGTGGCCACTGTTTCATTACATGCTTCCTTTGTCACCAGAACATGGTGGTAGGTTCAATAGGTCACTGTGGCAAGCTTATGTCTCAGTCAACAAAATTTTTGCAGATAGGATTATGGAAGTCATTAACCCTGAAGATGATTTTGTCTGGATACATGATTATCATTTGATGGTGTTACCAACTTTCTTGAGGAAGAGATTTAACAGAGTCAAACTTGGATTCTTCCTCCATAGTCCATTCCCTTCATCAGAAATATATAAAACATTGCCTGTTAGGGAAGAGCTCTTGAGAGCACTCCTTAATTCGGATTTGATTGGGTTCCATACCTTTGATTATGCGCGACATTTCCTCTCCTGTTGTAGTCGGATGCTTGGTCTCACTTATGAATCGAAGCGAGGTTATATCGGGCTTGAGTATTATGGTAGGACTGTTAGTATCAAAATTCTTCCTATTGGTATACATATGGGTCAGCTTCAATCAGTTCTAAGGCTGCCAGAGACTGAAGATAAAGTTTGTGAGCTCATTAAACAGTTTTCTGATCAAGGCAGGACAATGCTGCTTGGGGTGGATGACATGGATATTTTCAAGGGAATAAGTTTGAAGCTATTGGCCATGGAGCAGCTTCTCATTCAGAATCCTGAGTATCAGGGAAAGGTAGTACTGGTCCAGATAGCTAATCCTGCCAGGGGAAAAGGGAAAGATGTGAAAGAGGTGCAAGCTGAGACAAAGGCCACCGTGAAACGGATTAATGAAACATTTGGGAAACCCGGGTATGATCCTGTTATTCTGATTGATGAGCCACTCAAGTTTTATGAGAGAGTTGCTTACTATGTTGTTGCCGAGTGTTGTTTAGTCACTGCTGTAAGGGATGGAATGAATCTCATACCATATGAATATATAATCAGTCGTCAAGGAAATGAAACATTGGATAATGTTTTAGGGCTAGTGTCCTCCCCTAAGAAGAAAAGCATGTTAGTTGTGTCTGAGTTCATTGGCTGTTCCCCATCTTTAAGTGGAGCAATCAGAGTGAACCCGTGGAATATTGATGCGGTCGCAGAAGCGATGGACTCTGCCCTGGAAATGGCTGATTCAGAGAAACAGCTTAGGCATGAAAAGCATTATAGATATGTTAGTACTCATGATGTTGGGTACTGGGCTCGGAGCTTCTTACAAGATTTGGAAAGGAGTTGTAGTGATCATGTACGGCGAAGGTGGTGGGGAATTGGGTTTGGATTGAGTTTTAGAGTTGTAGCACTTGATCCAAACTTTAGGAAGCTCTCAATGGAACACATTGTTTCAGCTTATAAACGGACAACAACTCGAGCAATCCTTCTAGACTATGATGGTACACTAATGCCTCAGGCTTCTATTGATAAGAGCCCGACTAGTAAATCCATTGAAATTCTTAATACTTTGTGTAGAGATAAGAACAACATGGTGTTTCTTGTTAGTGCTAGAAGCCCAAAGGACCTCTCTGAATGGTTTTCTCCTTGTGAGAATCTGGGAGTTGCAGCTGAGCATGGTTACTTTATAAGGTAAATTACTTAGGCTTCTGACCTTTTCAATATTGGTGCTTTCATTAGGTTATGTAATGGCTGACATTGCTTTTTGTATGATGTGTGGTTTCAGAATGAAGCGAGATGCAGAATGGGAAACCTGTGTTCCTGCAACAGATTGTAGTTGGAAACAAATTGCAGAGCCTGTTATGAAACTTTATACTGAAACAACTGATGGATCCACCATTGAAGATAAGGAGACCGCACTTGTTTGGTGCTATGAGGATGCAGATCCTGATTTTGGATCATGCCAAGCTAAGGAACTTCTTGATCATCTTGAGAGTGTGCTGGCAAATGAACCTGTAACAGTCAAAAGTGGCCAGAGTAATGTAGAGGTCAAACCACAGGTGTGTATAACATTCTAGGAATGAGTTGTTGTAGCCATAGATTCATTCTATATCCTAGATGTTGATGTTAGTGGCTGCATCATCAATTATATTCTTGCATCAGATAAATCCAGATGGAAAACTTTGAGCCACATTAAGGCATAATTTGAAAACAAAATCCATTATTTTGGTTGGAGTGATCAATGAAAGTATAGTGGTATTGTTTAGCAAAAATCAGGAGTAGCTGTTGTTTGTTTGTGCAGTGAATTTTGGGCTTTAATTAATATCTAAAAAAAATGTGGGGATCAAGGATTAAGGAAAGGAAGAATTGAAAGAAGGAAGTTTTTTACTTAGTCCATTTTTAACTATTGGTTTTTTATTATAGTTTAGAATCATCCATATATAGATACTAGTTATATTGCATTAATTCAATTTCTTTTACCTGAATGGATAATATGTTTGTAAAATAATATAAAAGGAAATCAAGTGAAATATTTTTCTAAAGCATGCTTTTATTGTTGAACTGCAATGAAGATCCACTCTTAAAAGTTTTCATTTTTTTCCTTTTGTTCCCTTCTTTATGGTTATGTTTTTGTAAAATGCTAATACAGTCTCTAATAAATCGATACATGTGTGTATACATGCAGGGTGTGAGCAAGGGACTAGTGGCCAAACGCCTACTTTCTTCCATGGAAGAAAAGGGAATGTCACCTGATTTTGTTTTGTGCATAGGAGATGACAGGTCTGATGAAGACATGTTTGAGGTAATTACCAGTTCAATGGCCGGTCCGATTGCACCAAGGGCTGAAGTATTTGCATGCACGGTTTGTCGAAAACCCAGTAAGGCAAAGTACTATCTAGATGATACAGCTGAAATAGTGAGATTGATGCAGGGTTTAGCCTCTGTTTCAGAACAGAAAGTTTCATGTTAAAACTCTGGAAAGTTGGTGGTAAGTTATTGTGCTTGCTTTTCCTTTGTCATTGAAGCATGTAGGCTCAGTTGTGGTCTCCATACACAGCACAGTCTTATTGTTTTCTTGATATTCCATGTAAAGAAGTATCTTAGTTGTTAGTTACTGAGAGAAGATCTGTATCGGATTCTGCTCCTTAAATGTTTGATTTCTATCAGGAAAACTTGTACATATATTTGGTTTTCAGCCATGAATTCTGTTGTGCTTTCCTTAGTGGACATGATGCTGTCTGTTTCAGAGTTGGTATTAGTTTTATTTATAGTATTAATCAATATTAATTGGGTGAATTTTGCTCATTTAAAATGAGGGATGTGCATACTTATTATAACCAGTGATTAGAATATTAACACAAGAATATTAGTAGTAAGTAATGAAGTTCTCAAGATTTACACTTTTAATTTTTAAATAAAATCTATGGTTATAATTCTCCATGTTCTCCTTTGATGTTTACAGAAGGGAATTGTTGACGAGCTGAAAGTTATTAGGGAGGCATTGTTCTTAATTCATTTTTCTTTAGTTTTTTATTTTTTTTTCATATTCCTTCATGTGTCTAATTTTGTCAAAATTTCTTTCAAAGTATGTATTGAGGAGTGGTGTTGAGTCGTCTTGAAGAACATAGTCTCTTTCCTTTCTTCTTGTTTTGTCTCTTTCTTTTGTATCCTATTATGTTGGACAAGTGTATGATTTGGGGTTGAAAACAGACCAAAGTCAAGTTTGAATTTCTCAATGTAACTATTTCTTTCATTGAAAACGTGAGTTTATCACTTTTCATCACTAAATCAAACCTGCTCTAGTTACACAAGATGTGAATTACTTGTCCATTGCAAAGCTTAAAAACCTTATAATTAAATCACTTTGGAAAATAGAGTAATTTTAAAGAATAGAGGCTCTTCCTTTCTTTCCGGATTTCGTTTAAAATGAAGATTTACTTTAGATGATAAAGTAAGCAGTAAATATTGATTGAAAAATTAATGAATAGTATTTAAATAACATCATGATTTATTGTACATGTATTTATATATAATTACAACTTTTATGGTTGATTACTATTACTGCTTATTTTACCTTTGGGTTAAATTCTTCCTTTTCAATTGTTATCTCTTTCACTTGTCTTACTATTATGTTGGAATATTAAACAATACAAGCAAGGAATTACTTATCAACGGCAACAACGCTTAATGTGAGAAAATGCAATCATATATTTTAGAAAAATAATAATTTCACACCCCAATTTTGGAGTGTTAGAGGTGTGAAGATGAGAGATAAAAAGAAAAGAGAAAAGAATATTAATCTAATAATTGATGTGATTGACGTGATAAAAAAAAAAAAGATAACCCTAAAAAGGAGGTGTGGTTTGTGCGAAAAAAAAAAGCACTCTCATTTTACTTTAGACAATTTTGTAGCATCAAATTAATTTAATTTTCTAAAGATTTAAAATGAAATAAAATTCGTCTAAATTTATGTTATGAAATTTGACGGAAGCATTATTTTAATCTTATTTAAAATTTATACAAGACTCATTTGATGTCAAATCTTTAGGTAACTAAAATGATCACAAATATATCTCTAGGAAACAAAAAAATGCAGTACTTTTTTAGTTTAATTTTTTTACAGTACTTTATAACATCTAATATTTATTTTTTATTTTGATTCTCACAAAATAGGTGAATTTTGGTGATTTTATGAGTGTTAAGGACATTGAATACCAACATTAACAATTTCTTGTTTAGTGAACACCAAAAGAAAAAAATTGCAAGGATGAAAATCAAACAAGAAAACATATTTTAGCCTTGAATTTATTATAAAAACTAAAATATGAAAAGAATTTACCAATCAAATTCGTATGTAAAAAACATTAAAATGAATTAAATTTGTACTACTCATTTAGTTGATCATCCTTAAAGTAGGTTAAACTTGTTTTGGATTGGCATACGATGTATATCGCCGACACACATACCGTGGTGATCGAATATGTTACATATAATTGTCAACACTGGGAATGGTTGAGATGTGACGATATTCGGGGCAAGTATTGAGAGTGCATTTGACTACCAACATTCAAGCGCTCGAGGCCTATCATTATAACTGTCTATCATTTAACTATCATACCACCCTGGGTTGATCAAATTCAGGTATACTTTTGAACCTAAGAAACACATTATCTGTTGCACCTACTGACTTGAGCATTGAAGTGTCTTGTAGGTACAATCTCACCAGACTCTGACGTTGACCACTATTGATGACCAACTTCTCACCGGAAACCACTGTTCGAAGGAATACTCTAGATAAAAAGTTATGTAAGATAAATTAATGGTAAAAATTCAAGTTTATTTTAGTCTTTTCAATCATACTTGTAATATTATGCAAACTTCAATTCTTAGTTTTATATGTTTATGCAGAAGCTTTGAACATCAAGGTTTCTCCTCCTAACCCCCTTCGGTTACCACTTTACCTCAAGTTCCTACCAATTTTTTGTTGCTTCAATTAAATTAAGATGATGTTTGATAGGCAGATTTTTTTTCTTCTCAGAAATCATGTTTAAAACATGATTCCTATAAACGTTATAATTTATAATTATTTAAACGGGGTTGGTTCAAGTGGTACATGTTTGATTCCCCTTAAGCAAGGTCTCGGGTTCGAGTCTTGTGGATGGAAAAAATCCCCACTGGGAAAGCTAGCTCCACCATGATGTGAATGTTCCGGCTCGAACAGGATTGCCTCCTGAGGAGGACACCTGTGGTTAAACAAAAAAAAATTATAATTATAATTAGTATCTTCAAAATATTTTTGGATATATTATAATTTTTTCACATTAATGGAAATTTTAGATTCCCATCTTCTAGTAGGAATGTTTTTGCTAAGAAACATGATAAAAAATATTATTAAGAATGCTAATTGTGAATACCCAATTTTATCCGGGCTAATTTTTATTTTAATTTCAATTTTTGTTTGAATTTAGTTTGTAAATAATTCTTGAAATAAAAAAATAATAATAAAAAGAAAAAAAGTTGCAATTTCAGTTTTTAAAAAAAAATATTTAAAATTGTTTTTGTTAAAATAGAAAACATAAAAATCAGAAAAATAAATTCTGAAAATTTTAGAATACAAAAATTCAAAAAAATATAATAAATCTGAAAATAAATAAAACATATAAAATAAAATCCAAAAAAAAAATAAAAATAACAGTTTGTTAAAAAGATAATGGATAGATGAGTTGAGGAAAAGTTTGTTGAGATTGGGGGATAATGGGAGAGAGTATAAGGCATTTGTTGCAGATTATATGGAGAAGAAATAGGAATAAGGGGAGGGGGTAGTTACATTTTCAGCTCTATAAAAAAGAATAGAGTTACAGTGAATGGGGGGTTACTCATTCGGAGAAAGAACACACATAGTTATCTACTCTGAAACAAACTCACAGTCACGGACTCAAAGGAAACACGCAGTAGCAGAGAAGAAAAACAGAGAGCTTGAAAAGAAAAAAGACAAACCAGCAGGTAGAAGAAGCAGAGAAATTGCAAGAAAATAGAAGCAGAAAGTGCACGATACAGATTCAATCTTGAGGTTCTTTGTCACATTCTTTACCCCTGTTATGTTAATCACATTGTTGTTCTTTTATATTGATTTTGTATGATTGATTTATTAGTTTAGTTTATGATGAGAAGGGTAGCATAATGAAGATAGGATGATCACATTCAATCACATACAGAAACCCAATATACCCAAGGTGTAAATAGAATGATACAAGTAAAAATCAAAGTCCAGTTCAATTTACAGTCCAAAGCATAATAGGAGAAAAATAATTTAGGATTAAGTCTGAACAAAAGAGAATACTGTTACTGTAAGGAGTAGTAGAAACAGAGTAAAAAAATAATACCCCTGTTCATGTGAGACCTCAGTCCCTCTGATCCTCCGTTCAGTCACCAGCAAGGAGGCAGCACCACCGCGTCGTTTTCCCTCCGTTCGAACGAGCACCGCGTCCAGCCACCTTTCTTCTTCCGGCCACCGTCTCGTCTCATTCCCCGCCGCCATCGTCTTCTTCCCCGAACACCAACCTCATTCGCGCACAGAGCCAGACTCACCGTCGCCGCCGTCCTCCTCGCAACCCAGCGCGAGCACATCGGCTGTCCCGTTTTCTCCGTCCAGCCGCAGCCTCCATCTCTGAACGGCGGCAACACCTCCACTGTCCGTCCGCCGTCGCTGTACTGCGCGTCCAGCCCAGCTCCCGCTGCGCGCCCTCCTGCTAACAGCCACCACCACCGCGCCGTCGCGAAGCCTCTGCAGGAGCTTGCTTCTCCGATCCGCTGCGCGCCGCTAGCACCGCGGCCATGGCCGTTTTCTCCTCCAGCTACCGTCGAGCTCCCTTGGCCGTCGCCCCTCTTCTTCCTCTCTCTTTGTCGCCACACCCCTTTCTTTCTTTCCCCCCTTCTATTCTTTCTTTCTTTTCTAAAAACCTAATTCTAATTGTGTGTGTGTGTGTTTTAGGAAGGGGCGTGAGGGTTTCTAAGGAAACCTGATCCCTTCCTCTTTCTCTTTTAAAAAAAAAAATATAAAAAATAATAATAAAAACAATAAAAATATATATAATAAAAATAAAAATAATAAATAAAATAAATTTTACATAAATGTAAAATTGCTTTGGTTCCTTTGTTTTGAGCATGTGTTTTACGCTTTTGAATATTATGTATTTGATTGTACATATTTGTTTATTTTATATCTCTTTGTGAATAAATATTAATTCAAATGCTTTAATAAATTTAGGAGTGTTTATTTTAATCTATGCAATGACTAAATGGGTTAATTGAGCAGTGGATACTGACTTTAACTTTATTTAGATCATAAGGGTTTATTGAGCAAACCAAGTGTTTGACTTGAACCCCGTGCGTAAATAGGTTATAATAAAATATTTCTTTCCAAATTAAAAATTTCTTTTTAAAAATAAAATATTTCTTTTCAAATAAAAAATTCTTTTCAAAAATATAAAAAAAAACAAAAAATTCTTTTCAAAATAAAATATTTCTTTTCGAAATTAAAAAAAAATCCTTTTCAAATCTTAAAAATTCTTTTCAAAATTATAAAAAAATAAAATTTCGCAACGACTAATAATATTAATTGAGCAGTGGATGCTGACTTTAATATTATTCAGATCGTAAGGGTTTATTAAGCAAACCAAGTGTTTGATTTGAACCCCGTGCAAACAAATTTTTTTTTTCTCGAAATTAATCATTTCAAAAATAACAAAAACGAGCCAAAAAATATTTTGCAATTTTTTTTTAAGTAAAAATCAATCTTTCAAAAAACAAAAAAATCAAATCCAAATCAAATCAAACTTTTTTCAGAACTACGTGGCTTTGATTTCCCCATTGCAGCTGGGGATACGTAGGAGCGGGAACCGGCCCCGTCAAGCCCAAATAATATTTTTCTAAATTTTCCCATAAAAAATAATAATATAAATAAATTTGTAAATAAAAATAAAAAGATTTTTTTTAAGGGGCAAAATAAATATTTTTTTCAAAAGTTAACAAATTTGCACAATTAATTAGAGGTAACTGTCTTAGGACGGATGTCGTAGGGTGCTAATACCTTCCCTACACATAATCGACTCCCGAATCCAAACTTGGTTTCGAAGACCATTTTTTTTTAAAGGGTTTTTCTGATATTTTCCCTCGAAAATAAATATTGGTGGCGACTCCATTGAAAACGATTTTTCAATACCCTTTTTTTCGTTTCGCCGTCCCGTCGTGACCCCGGTTTCGACAGATGGCGACTCCACTGGGGGACTTTGTTAGTCAAGCCTAACATGATTAACTGTGCAAAATTGTTAACTTTTGTATTTATTTTTCCCCTTTTTGTTTTGTTTGATTTTGCTTTTCTTGTTTACGTTGTTGTAAATATTTTTATTCATAACATTGTGAATATTCCCTTTCTCTTCTGTCTTGTACATTATTTGTTGTATATCTTTTATACTGTAAATATTTCTGCTTCAACCTTAGGGTAGAAGACTTTGTTATCTGTATATATGTGTTGTTGTTGCCTTGTTTTGCAGATTGGGTAGTGGGTAGGACTACCGGTTGGTATGTCCCCCGCACACACTTCACATTCACTCACCTCACACACATTTTTGGGGCTCTATACCCGAGCCTGTGCAAGCCTAGGGGGTACCCTCGACGACTGCCATTGAGGGGCTTGATGCTCACTTGGTGGTTGTTGAGTTACCACTCAGATTGTTACCAGTATTATGTGTCAATCATATTGAGAGGGTATAATCCCTAGTTGTGATTTGATTCATAAACTGGGTCCTTATCCTTGTTGGTAAGGGCAATCTGGGGACCATGATAACCTTTGGAGTCTAGATCAGTCCATGCAAACTATGCACTTAATAAGCTTAGTGACTACCCAAGTTAGAGTCATGAACTTTAAGGATACCTTACCCTAGATTTTACCTGTTATAGGTCACGGGGGGACATACTTCTCTCTCTTTTCTTCAACATATTCTCATGCATCCCATGCACATTAATTGCTTTAATCTCCAAATTTCTCATGCAAAAAGGAAGGAAAGAAATTGTATGTTCATGCACATAGTAATAGGTTACATAATTGTATGCTCATGCATTAGATGATATATAGGACACGATCATATTGTATGTTCATGCACATAGTAATAGGTTGCATATTGGTATGCTCATATAGGAATAAGGTGCATCCCTTTGATGCTCAACTGTCCTAATATTTTTCACTTCACTTTCAGAGTGAGAAGGGTCAAATGTTGTCCAATAACAATATGGAGGAGGTTCAAGGTTCTACTAGCAATCCATCAGGGCTCACAAGGAATATCAAGATCACTGCTTTGATTAATAACCTCAAGAGAGTGAAAGCCATATGTGAAGAAGTGCCGAAGAAAGTTTGTTCGGATTTCGAAAGGAGGTATGGCCAGATTTTAGACTTGCTACTCATCCCAGTACAAGGATCAATTTTAAGCGCTTTAGCTCAGTTTTGGAACTCAGACCTTAGATGCTTTGAGCTACCTCAGTTGGATCTAGTGCCAACGATAGAAGAATATGCAGTAATGTTGGGTATACCAGTAAAAAGGGAGGCCAATATATATTCATACAAGGGGAGTCATGTGTCAATGAAGAAAGTGGGCGAGTTGATTGGTTTGCCATCAAGCCAAACAGGGTTCGAAACCAGGGGTTCAGTCCAAGGATGGAAACAGACATTTCTAGAAGACCATCTAAAGACTCTAGCTGAGCAAGGGGGAATGGGACTTCTTTAAAACAACCCTTGCTTTACTGTTGTACGGTTTAGTTTTATTCCCCTTCACCTTGGGCGTAGTCGATCAGGCTGCAATGGATGTTTTCTTCTTCTACGAGACCCAAGGAACAAACCCAGTCATGGCCATTCTAGCAGACACCCTTATGTCCATGGAAGTATGTCACAAAAACAACAAAGGGTTATTGAGGTGTTGCAATCATTTGCTCTATGTATGGTTTGTAACCCATTTGTATGCATCAGGTCGTTTGGGTCGCTCGTCACATCCCTTCCGAGATTTCAGCCGCATTGAGATACCAGAAAAAAACCGCCCAACAGTGGAAGAATGACTTTGCAAGATACCAGGGGCAACACTTCCCTTGGGTATGTCCATGGTATGACCACAGGGACACCATATTTAGTTGTGGAGACTTCCCAAATGTGCCACTAATGGGGTCAAGAGGGTGTATAGCCTACACTCCAGTTATAGCTCTCCGGCAACTTAAGTGGACCCAATTCGTGCCCGACAAGGAATTATTGGGAGGAGTATGTTTTCAATATGGCACAAACAATGAGCAACATGAGCGAGTCAGAAAAGCCTGGGAACACATCCACAAAAAGGGAGAAAGAGAGCTCGGGAGGGCACGTGCATATGCCTCAGCAGAGTATCTAGAGTGGAGAAATGAGCGAAGGGGGGACGCTATTCCAGTTCCTATGGAGGTGCAGCATGAGGATCCATCTCGTGCATTGATTGACATGACTGCCCAAATGGAGATAATGAGAGCGCAAATGAGGCTGATCGAAGAAAGGGAAAGATCGGGCAATGACAGAAATTGAATCGTTGCGGAACCAATGCAAAAAGAAAGATGAGTTGATTGAGCGCCAGAGAAATGAGTGTGCAGATGCCAATACGCGTCTGGCAAAAAGGCCAAGGAATGTGAAAGAAGTTGAAAACCTTTCAGCGGAAGTAAAAAAGTTGCAAGACAAAGTAAAAACAATAGAGGAAGAAACAACCAAGCTTCGGACTGAAAAAGAAGACCTAGAAGTAAGAGGACAAGAAAAGGATCAAGTGATCGAGCAACTGCAAGAAGACCTTCAACAAGCTCAAGCGGAAGTCCAAATGATAGAACAATTGCAAGAAGAACTCCGGCAAGCACAAGCAGAAGCGGAAAGCCACAAGACCTTAGCCAGAGATTATTCTATTGAGCTGATGAAGACAAAGAAAAATGAGCGTCTCTTGGAGGTTCAAGTCAAGGAGTTAAAGATTGAGCGTGATTATCTGCAAAGGGAGATTAAGAAGCTAGAGCTCAGTAGAACTACAGAAGGATATATGGAAGGTGCGCGCCGAACATGAGCAAGAACAAAAGAGAAAATTGATGCAGACTTGTGAAAAAATGGCTGAAGTTACTCAAGATCATGTGGCAACCTTGACAGCACGAGTTCGTGAGGCAAATGAGGAAATCGATTCAAGTCCCGGAATGAAGCTCCCATGGAAGATTTTCAAGCTTGTAAAATTCTGTCAAGATGTATCTAGGAGCTTTAGTGGAAATTGAGTTAGGGATGTAATCATTCTGCTTTAAAACCGTTGCTTGTACTCATTTTGAATTGGTATGGAATAAAAGTAGCCGTTTTGAATTTCACTCACTCTTTATCTTGAGGAAGACATTATTTATTGAGGGGAGCATTCTCACTTGAATAACTGTCAACCCCATTTCTACCGGAAATGTGGGGTGTTACATTGCATTGCTAGTAGACGACAAGAGCAGCCAACGAGACGTTATTTATTGAGGGGAGAATTCTCACTTGAATAACTGTCAACCGCATCACAATTTGAGATGTGGGGAACCTCCTTCGTTATTGACCATTTGCGATATTCTCATAACCAATATTTTTCTGTTTACACTCACAAATTTCTTTGTATAAAACAGGTAATAGTTCAGTGAAACAAAGTGTATCCCCGGCATCCCTACAGGACTCGGTACCAAGTTAGGATGATGGAAGATCTCACAGATCTCACACTGGAAAATGAAGAGCTGAAAAAGGAGATCAAGCAAATGAGGGCGGAGATGGACAAAATGAGTGAGTCCATGCGGATAATGGAAAGCAGGAATGCAGAAGGGACCTCTACAGTGAAGCAAATGACTCAGATGTTCGAAGCAATGCAAAAGAGTGCAGAAAAAAGGTCTATGGTGGATACTACTGAAACAGCAGCTACACCTGATTATCCACCTGGTTTTACCCAAGGGTTGATGCCCGTAACAGTGCACTTGAACAAGCCCGTACAACAAGTAGATCCTCCAGAAGTCCAATGGCCTCTGTATGGCCTTCCTCCCAACTATGCACCACCAATTGTCAATAACGCATCGGATCAAACTGCTAAACCACAAGGATCAAATGCGAAGGTAGCAGATTCTCAAAACACCCCACCACAGGGTTCGGCAACAAATGTTATGGGAGTTACAACTACACCCAGTGCACAACAAGTCTTTAATTCTGTGACTCCAAGTTCTCAAGAGAAGGGTTCAGCTGCAGCAGTCCTTGGAGTTACACCTGCACAGAACGTACAATGGTTTCCATGGCAGCAAGCCACCAATTTTAGCATGCCGAATCAGTCTATGGTCTTTGGTGCTGCTACGGGTGAAGGCAAAAGTATAGAGGAAACACAATTGCGGCTGTTGGAAGAAAGGCTAAAGGTGGTGGAAGGTAATAATTATGACATCGGAGATGCAGCAGATCTATGCTTAGTACCAGATGTGGTCATCCCACCAAAATTCAAAATGCCAGACTTTGACAAATACAAGGGCACCACCTGCCCAAAAAGTCATTTGACCATGTATTGCAGAAAGATGGCCTCTTATGCCCATGATGATAAGCTGCTCATCCATTGTTTCCAAGATAGCTTGACTGGAGCTGCATTGAGTTGGTATGTGCACCTGGAGCGAGCTCGTGTTCGGAGTTGGAAAGACTTGGCTGATGCTTTCCTTAAGCAATATAGATACAATATGGAAGTGGCGCCGGATAGATTGCAGCTACAAGCAATGTCCAAGAAGAATGATGAGACCTTCAAGGAATACGCCCAGAGGTGGCGTGAATTGGCAGCACAAGTGCAACCCCCTTGTCTGATAGGGAAGTGGTGACCTTGTTCATCGATACTCTACGAGCTCCTTACTATGATAGGATGATTGGAAGCATGACATCGAGCTTCTCAGACCTTGTGATTATAGGAGAAAGGGTAGAAAATGGTTTTGAAGAGTGGGAAGATCGCCAGTGATACCTCTACAATGAATAATTCAAAGAAACCTACATCTGGGCCTCAAAGAAAAAGAGAGGGGGAGACAAATGCAGTAACCTACCAACCCTTTGGTGGGCCTAATTATAGACCCCCTCACTTTCAACAAACCTTTCATGCCCCTTTACCTTACCCACAGGTCACAACCATCGCACAATCTCCCATTCGTCCATTCACACCTGTTACCCCTCAAGCCCCTATAAGACCTCCCAGCAAGGCCCGACCATGGAACCCAAGCCCTAATCTAACCAACCAAGACCAGAAAATAACCAAGACAGAAGACAAGTCCCAGTTTTGATCCCATCCCCATGGCTTATACAGAATTACTTCCTATCTGATCCAAAACTCATTGGTGGTGCCTTACCGATGAAACCTATGGAGCCTCGTTTCCTAGGGGATATGACCCTAATGCTAAATGTGACTATCATAAGGGAGCCATTGGCCACTCCACGGAAAATTTGCAGGGCCGCTAAAGTTCAAAGTGCAAGAATTGGTTAATGATGGATGGCTAAACTTCAAGGAAGATAATCCTAATGTGGGCAAGAATCCGCTGCCAAGACATGGGGGGCCATCAGTGAGTGTAGTTGAAGAGGAAGAACAATGTATGAGGAGGAGAGTGGAAGAGGTGAAAACCCGTTGAGGGTTATTTTCAAGGAGTTGTGCAAAGCAGGTTGGGTTAATGGGAACATCGCTGGAGATGGCATGTGTGAACTGCACTCCGATACAAATCACACCATCGAAGACTGCGAAGAGTTCAAACGAATGCTACAGGACATGATGGACAGAAAGTTGGTGCAGATAGGCTGTGGTGGAAATATAGTTGATGTATCTGTAATCGACTATTCAGCCTCAACTTCCCCAAAACCCCTTGGTCGTCCACTATACCAGAGATGCAGCAGTTAGAACCACCAATAGACCAATACCCATCACTATCCAAGTACCTACATCATTTCCCTACAAGGATAATAAGGCCGTACCATGGAGATATGATGTGGAAGTTCTCGTTGGAGACCGACAGGTAGGGGAAACTAATGTGGACACCCCCAATGTGGACAAATATTGCGGGAGTGGGCGGAATGACTCGGAGTGGCCGTATCTATACACCTGACGAGTTCAGAACCACTCAATCAAGTGAGGTCATAAAGGAGAAAGAGAAAGGAAAGGAGATGACCAGTCAGAAGGAAATCACTGAGGAAACAAGGAAGGAAGTGCCAAAGCAGACTGTCTCCGATGAAGAAGCTTGTGAGTTCTTGAAACTTATCAAGCAAAGTGAATACAGGGTGATCGACCAATTAAATCGAAACCCCCGCCAGGATATCCTTGTTGTTCTGATGATGCATTCGGAAACACATAGGAAGATCTTGTTGAATATACTGAAAGAAGCTCATGTGGTCCCACAACATTCCTACCGAGGCAACTGGGGTATTATTGGTAACATACCGCCAATAATTATCTCACATTATAGAGGAGGAAATGCCAGTAGGTGGGGCAGATCATAATAAAGCCCTTCATATCTCAGTGAAGTATATGGACTGCATCTTGGACAGGGTTTTGGTTGATATGGGTCTTCGTTGAATGTGATGCCAAGGAAACACTTGCAAAGCTACCATCTAATGGGTCGCAAATGAAACCAAGTTCCATGGTGGTTAGAGCTTTCGATGGTTCCCGGAGAGAAGTGATAGGGGAAATCAATCTACCTCTCCAAATCGGCCCTGTAACCTTTGACGTAGTATTTCAAGTAATGGACATCGCACCAGCTTATAGTTGCCTCTTGGGAAGACCTTGGATCCACAGTGCAAAAGCCGTAACCTCCACCTTGCACCAGAAATTGAAGTTTATTGTTGATAACAAGTTGATTATCATTTCTGCTGAGGATGATTTGCTTATCAGTAAACCTTCCTCCACTCCCTACATCGAAGCTAGCTGAAGAGGCTCTTGAGACTTCATTTCAAGCTCTCGAGATTGCCCATGCAACCTATGAGAAGCCTATTGTCGAATCCCAGCCATCAGATGCTTTAATGATGGTTGCGAGAGTCATGCTGGAGAACGGGTATCAGTACGGACGAGGGCTAGGAAGGTATGGGCAGGGGGTGAGCCGGCTGCCCGATTTATGGGAAAGCAAGACAAATTTGGCTTGGGTTACAAACCCTCAAATGCTGATGTAAGATGTTTGTTGAAGAAAAGGAGGAAAAGAGGTTGGCCAGGCTAGGGGGAAGAGAGCCCAGAACTGGAGGGGTCCCTATCTGCGACATTAGAGAAAGCTTTATAAGTGCTGGATTTGAGCACTCAAACCTGATAGCTGCTGCAGAAGGGCATACTCAAGGAGATGTGAACAACAATTGGGTTCGTGTGGGTCCACCAGATGCAAAGCTCCCCAACTGGGAAATTGTTGAGCTACCTGTGATTTTTAACTTCAAGTAATTTTTTGTAATGCTGATCTTATGGCTCTGCCCAAGGCCTTAGGATTTCTTTTCAATAAGGGCTGACATTTGTTCCTTTTTCATTTATAATGAATAAAATGCATTTTGAATTTTTCCAGTAAATATCTCTTTCCTCTTTATTTTCTTCAAGCCCTTGTCTTTTGAATTATTGTTCATTTTATTCCTTTTCTTGCCCAAACAAAAAATATATGCAGATCTGAAAGTAACACGCTTGAAAGTGATAATGCTTGTACCACATCAGTTAATTTTGATGATCCCATTAATCAAGCAGATGAGGAAAATGATAGTGATTCAGAATTTGACCCTAAGTTGCAAAGGCTGGTTGAACAAGAAACCGAGCAAATCCAACCTCATGAAGAACCAACTGAAGTAATAAATTTGGGGACGGAGGAGGAGAAAAAGGAAGTTAAAATTGGCACTTTCATGAAAAGTGAGAAACGCCTCAAGTTGATAAAGTTGTTACATGATTATCATGACATATTTGCATGGTCATACCAAGACATGCCAGGTCTGGACAGCATCCATAGTGGAGCATAGACTGCCACTGAAGCCTGAATACCCCCCAGTCAAACAGAAGTTAAGGCGGTTGAGACCCGAAATGTCCCTAAAGATCAGAGAAGAGGTCAAGAAGCAGCTCGCCGCAGGCTTCCTTGTTGTCGCAAATTACCCGGAATGGGTTGCCAATATAGTGCCAGTACCCAAGAAGGATGGAAGGGTTCGAATGTGTGTGGATTACCGTGATCTAAACAGAGCCAGCCCTAAAGATGATTTTCCATTGCCTCATATTGATGTTTTGATAGACAATACAGCCAAACATTCTTTCTTTTCTTTCATGGATGGATTCTCAGGATACAACCAAATCAGAATGGCTGAAGAGGATCGTGAGAAAACTACATTTATCACTCCCTGGGGCACCTTTCTGCTACAAGGTCATGCCTTTCGGGTTGAAAAATGCTGGGGCAACATATCAGAGAGCGATGGTAACTTTGTTCCATGATATGATGCACAAAGAGATTGAAGTTTATGTAGATGACATGATTACAAAGTCAAAGAATGAAGAAGATCATGTAATTCATTTGCAGAAGTTATTTGAGCGGCTCAGAAAGTTTAAACTCAGACTAAATCCAGCTAAATGCACATTTGGAGTGAAATCTGGCAAGTTGTTGGGATTCATGGTCAGCGAAAAAGGAATTGAAGTAGACCCTGGTAAAGTGCGAGCAATTCTTGAAATGCCACCACCATGTACAGAGAAGGAGGTTCGAGGATTCCTGGGAAGATTAAACTACATCTCTAGATTCATATCCCAGTCGACTGCTACTTGCGAGCCAATCTTCAAATTGCTACGCAAAAATCAACCCATGAGGTGGAATGAAGATTGTCAGGAAGCTTTTGAGAAAGTCAAACAATATCTGCAAAGTCCCCCAATTCTAGTACCACCAGTGTCTGGAAAACCACTCATTATGTATTTGACGGTACTTGATGAGTCCATGGGATGCGTGTTAGGTCAACATGATGATTCTGGAAGGAAAGAACATGCTATTTACTATCTGAGTAAGAAATTCACTGACTATGAAACAAGATATTCTTTGTTGGAGCGAACCTGTTGTGCATTGGCCTGGGCAGCCCGTCGTCTAAGGCAGTACATGCTAAGTCACACAACTTGGTTGGTATCTAAAATGGATCCGATTAAGTACATCTTTGAAAAGCCTGCACTCACTGGGAGGATCGCTCGATGGCAAGTTCTGTTGTCAGAATATGATATCGTATATGTGACTCAGAAAGCAATCAAAGGCAGTGCTCTTGCCGATTACCTAGCACACCAGCCAGTGGATGATTATCAGTCAATGCAGTGTGGAATTCCCTGATGAAGACATAATGGCGTTGTTTGAAGAGCCATCGGAAGAAAGCAAGTGGACCATGATGTTTGATGGTGCCTCTAATTTACTGGGGCATGGAATTGGGGCAATCCTAATTTCCCCTGAAAAACAATACGTCCCTATCACAGCTAGGTTGTGTTTTGACTGCACGAACAATGTGGCAGAATATGAAGCATGCACCCTTGGAATTCAAGCAGCAATTGAGTCAAAGATCAAGAATCTTGTAGTATATGGTGACTCAGCCTTGGTGATTCACCAGCTCAGGGGCGAATGGGTAACTCGAGATGCCAAATTAATTCCTTACCATGCTCACATCAAGGAATTAACGAAGTAATTCGATGAGATCACCTTTGATCACATACCCGAGAAGACAATCAGTTAGCAGATGCATTGGCTACACTGTCATCAATGTTCGCATTAAATAATGAAGAAGACACGCCGCTCATAAAAATTCAGTATCGTGAACAACCAGCATACTGTCATTCTGTAGAAGAAGAATCAGATGGAAAACCTTGGTATCATGACATCAAGGAATATATCAAAGATAGGGAATATCCCTCAGGTGCTTCAGAGAATGACAAGAGGACACTGAGGAGATTGGCAATGAGCTTCTTTCTAAATGGGGACGTGCTATATAAGAAGAACCATGACATGGTACTTCTTAGGTGTGTAAATGCATCTGAAGCAAAGAAAATCATCAGTGAAGTGCATGAAGGATCTTTTGGGACCCATACAAATGGGCATGCTATGGCAAAGAAAATCTTGAGGGCTGGTTATTATTGGCTGACCATGGAGAATGACTGCTTCAATCATGTGAAGAAATGCCACAAGTGTCAAACATATGCTGATAACATCAATGCTCCACCTGCATCCTTGAATGTCTTGTCATCACCCTGGCCATTCTCAATGTGGGGAATGGATGTCATTGGCCCAATTGAACCAAAGGCATCGAATGGACATCGCTTCATCCTAGTTGTGATTGACTACTTCACCAAATGGGTTGAAGCCACCTCATATGCCCATGTGACTCGCAGTGTGGTAGTAAAGTTATCAAAAGGGAGCTGATATGTCGCTATGGTCTACCCAATAAACTCATCACAGACAATGCGACAAATTTGAACAACAAGATGATGACAGAATTGTGTGAAGACTTCAAGATTCAGCATCATAATTCCTCCCCATACCGCCCGAAGATGAACGGGGCAGTTGAAGCAGCAAACAAGAACATAAAAAAGATCATTCAAAAATGGTTGTGACATACAGGGACTGGCATGAAATGCTTCCATTAGCTTTGCACGGATACCGTACTTCTGTTCGTACTTCAACCGCGGCAACACCTTTTTCATTGGTGTATGGAATGGAAGAGGTCCTCCCTATTGATGTTGAGATCCCTTCCTTAAGAGTATTGATGGAAACTGAGTTGGAAGAAGCAGAATGGGTAAAAGCTCGTTTTGATCAATTGAACCTCATTGAAGAGAAAAGACTGAATGCAATATGTCATGGTCAGTTATACCAGAAAAGATTAAAAAGAGCATTTGAAAAGAAAGTGCGCCTGCGAGAATTTCAAGAAGGTGATTTGGTGCTCAAAAAGATCCTACCAGCCCAAAAGGATCACCTTGGTAAATGGTCGCCCAACTACGAAGGTCCCTATGTGGTAAAGAAGGCTTTCTCTGGAGGAGCCCTAATCCTCACAAGTATGGATGGCAAAGAGCTTCAATACCCTATGAATTCCGATGCTGTAAAGAAGTATTATGCTTAAAAAAAAAAAAAAGAAGAAGAAGAAGAAGAAGAAGAAGAAGAAGAGAGAGAGAGAAAAGGAGAAAAGAAAAGCTCGCTAGGTTGAAAATCCGAAGGGACGACCTAGGCAAAAGTTAGAGCAACCCGTTGAGTTGAAAACTCGCAATAGCAGCTCAGGCAAAAGTTAGGGTCATCAACCAGGGTAGATGATATGTGGAGGCCAGTCTCTGGGGCAAAGGATGTGTTATCAAGTAACTTGCCAGAATAACAAACCAGGGCAATCACAGATCAGGGTCTAAACTGGGGCAAATTCCTTCTTCTCAGAAGCTTATTAGTGGGGAGTCAAAGTTCACAATGGGTGATGCTTGCATTATCATCAAAAAGCGTGATTCAAGTTGTCCAATACCTTCACCAGTCTAACCCTTTTACCTTTGTTGAGTTTGTGTACATAACACTTTTGTCCTTAAACAATAACCATTCTTGTAAATATTATCTCTTTCTTAAATAAATATTTCCCTTTCATTTACTGGTCAATTTCTCGTGCATTTTATAATCATAAATTGAAAAGGAATTAGTGTTAACATACAAATTTCAAAGCATTACAATTACTTTAATGGTTAAGGATCACAATGAACTTAACAAATTCCTCAGTGAAGATTTAAGGATGGAACCGTTGCCTCATAGCAGCAGCTTCATAATAGTTCTCACTCACATCCAGATACTTGATCATCCAAAGAGGAAAAGCAAGTCATAAATGGATCACTCATCTGCCTGACTCAGGATGCCTGGTGCTGTAGGGACGGGGATACCCAAATGAAAAAAAAAAGAGAAAAAGAAAAGAAAAAAAAAGGAAAAATCATCGCTCAGGTAATCTTGCATCATAACATTTTATATCATTCATGCATTACATGACATTGCATGTCTTGGACTTTTAAGTCGGCATCTATTTCAGTCAAAAGTCCGAGACCAACTTCGGCATCTATTTCAGTCAAAAGTCCGAGACCAACTTCGGCATCTATTTCAGTCAAAAGTCCGAGACCAACTTCGGCATCTATTTCAGTTAAAAGTCCGAGACCAACTTCGGCATCTATTTCAGTCAAAAGTCCGAGACCAACTTCGGCACCTATTTCAGTCAAAAGTCCGAGACCAACTTCGGCATCTATTTCAGTCAAAAGTCCGAGACCAACTTCGGCACCGATTTCAGTCAAAAGTCCGAGACCAACTTCGGCACCCATTTCAGTCAAAAGTCCGAGACCAACTTCGGCACCCATTTCAGTCAAAAGTCCGAGACCAACTTCGGCACCCATTTCAGTCAAAAGTCCGAGACCAACTTCGGCACCTATTTCAGTCAAAAGTTCGAGACCAACTTCGGCACCTATTTCAGTCAAAAGTCCGAGACCCACTTCGGCACCCATTTCAGTCAAAAGCCCACCACCTACTCTGGCACCCTTTTCACTCAAAAGCCCGGTATCGGCCCGACACCCCTTTTTACTTTCAGTCTCAAAGCCCGGTATCGGCCTTGCACCCTTTTTACTTTTCTGTCTCAAAGCCCGGTATCGGACCGGCACTCGGTTACTCACACAGCCCGATATCAGTCCAACGTGCTGTCAGTCAAGAGTTCAACATCAGTTTTGGAATCTTATCTTTTCATCACCGCTTTGGATGTTTCAGTCCACAATATTGATTTTTGTTCTTATTAAGGCCCTTGCGCCTTGTGTTAGCCCTCAAATAAAATTGATTCATTTCTTTACCTATTTCTTATTATCATAATCTAAAAAAACTTTGTTATTTAGATTATTTATAAGAAATATGTAAAGAGGGGCAACTGTGAATACCCAATTTTATCCGGGCTAATTTTTATTTTAATTTCAATTTTTGTTTGAATTTAGTTTGTAAATAATTCTTGAAATAAAAAAATAATAATAAAAAGAAAAAAGTTTGCAATTTCAGTTTTTAAAAAAAATATTTAAAATTGTTTTTGTTAAAATAGAAAACATAAAAATCAGAAAAATAAATTCTGAAAATTTTAGAATACAAAAATTCAAAAAAAATATAATAAATCTGAAAATAAATAAAACATATAAATAAAATCCAAAAAAAAAATAAAATAACAGTTTTGTTAAAAAGATAATGGATAGATGAGTTGAGGAAAAGTTTGTTGAGATTGGGGGATAATGGAGAGAGTATAGGCATTTGTTGCAGATTATATGGAGAAGAAATAGGAATAAGGGGAGGGGTAGTGGGTAGTTACATTTTCAGCTCTATAAAAAAGAATAGAGTTACAGTGAATGGGGGGTTACTCATTCGGAGAAAGAACACACATAGTTATCTACTCTGAAACAAACTCACAGTCACGGACTCAAAGGAAACACGCAGTAGCAGAGAAGAAAAACAGAGAGCTTGAAAAGAAAAAAGACAAACCAGCAGGTAGAAGAAGCAGAGAAATTGCAAGAAAATAGAAGCAGAAAGTGCACGATACAGATTCAATCTTGAGGTTCTTTGTCACATTCTTTACCCCTGTTATGTTAATCACATTGTTGTTCTTTATATTGATTTTGTATGATTGATTTATTAGTTTAGTTTATGATGAGAAGGGTAGCATAATGAAGATAGGATGATCACATTCAATCACATACAGAAACCCAATATACCCAAGGTGTAAATAGAATGATACAAGTAAAATCAAAGTCCAGTTCAATTTACAGTCCAAAGCATAATAGGAGAAAAATAATTTAGGATTAAGTCTGAACAAAAGAGAATACTGTTACTGTAAGGAGTAGTAGAAACAGAGTAAAAAAATAATACCCCTGTTCATGTGAGACCTCAGTCCCTCTGATCCTCCGTTCAGTCACCAGCAAGGAGGCAGCACCACCGCGTCGTTTTCCCTCCGTTCGAACGAGCACCGCGTCCAGCCACCTTTCTTCTTCCGGCCACCGTCTCGTCTCATTCCCCGCCGCCATCGTCTTCTTCCCCGAACACCAACCTCATTCGCGCACAGAGCCAGACTCACCGTCGCCGCCGTCCTCCTCGCAACCCAGCGCGAGCACATCGGCTGTCCCGTTTCTCCGTCCAGCCGCAGCCTCCATCTCTGAACGGCGGCAACACCTCCACTGTCCGTCCGCCGTCGCTGTACTGCGCGTCCAGCCCAGCTCCCGCTGCGCGCCCCTCCTGCTAACAGCCACCACCACCGCGCCGTCGCGAAGCCTCTGCAGGAGCTTGCTTCTCCGATCCGCTGCGCGCCGCTAGCACCGCGGCCATGGCCGTTTCTCCTCCAGCTACCGTCGAGCTCCCTTGGCCGTCGCCCCTCTTCTTCCTCTCTCTTTGTCGCCACACCCCTTTCTTTCTTTCCCCCCTTCTATTCTTTCTTTCTTTTCTAAAAACCTAATTCTAATTGTGTGTGTGTGTGTTTAGGAAGGGGCGTGAGGGTTTCTAAGGAAACCTGATCCCTTCCTCTTTCTCTTTTAAAAAAAAATATAAAAAATAATAATAAAAACAATAAAAATATATATAATAAAAATAAAAATAATAAATAAAATAAATTTTACATAAATGTAAAATTGCTTTGGTTCCTTTGTTTTTGAGCATGTGTTTTACGCTTTTGAATATTATGTATTTGATTGTACATATTTGTTTATTTTATATCTCTTTGTGAATAAATATTAATTCAAATGCTTTAATAAATTTAGGAGTGTTTTATTTTAATCTATGCAATGACTAAATGGGTTAATTGAGCAGTGGATACTGACTTTAACTTTATTTAGATCATAAGGGTTTATTGAGCAAACCAAGTGTTTGACTTGAACCCCGTGCGTAAATAGGTTATAATAAATATTTCTTTCCAAAATTAAAAATTTCTTTTTAAAATAAAATATTTCTTTTCAAATAAAAAATTCTTTTCAAAAATATAAAAAAAACAAAAATTCTTTTCAAAATAAAATATTTCTTTTCGAAATTAAAAAAAAAATCCTTTTCAAATCTTAAAAATTCTTTTCAAAATTATAAAAAAATAAAAAAATAAAATTTCGCAACGACTAATAATATTAATTGAGCAGTGGATGCTGACTTTAATATTATTCAGATCGTAAGGGTTTATTAAGCAAACCAAGTGTTTGATTTGAACCCCGTGCAAACAATTTTTTTTTCTCGAAATTAATCATTTCAAAAATAACAAAACGAGCCAAAAAATATTTTGCAATTTTTTTTAAGTAAAAATCAATCTTTCAAAAAAACAAAAAAATCAAATCCAAATCAATCAAACTTTTTTCAGAACTACGTGGCTTTGATTTCCCCATTGCAGCTGGGGATACGTAGGAGCGGGAACCGGCCTCGTCAAGCCCAAATAAATATTTTTCTAAATTTTCCCATAAAAAATAATAATATAAATAAATTTGTAAATAAAAATAAAAAGATTTTTTTTAAGGGGCAAAATAAATATTTTTTCAAAAGTTAACAAATTTGCACAATTAATTAGAGGTAACTGTCTTAGGACGGATGTCGTAGGGTGCTAATACCTTCCCTACACATAATCGACTCCCGAATCCAAACTTGGTTTCGAAGACCATTTTTTTTTTTAAAGGGTTTTTCTGATATTTTCCCTCGAAAATAAATATTGGTGGCGACTCCATTGAAAACGATTTTTCAATACCCTTTTTTTCGTTTCGCCGTCCCGTCGTGACCCCGGTTTCGACACTAATTTTCTGATATTTTTTTTTTAAAAGATTCATACTGAATATGATAATTTGGATTCCCAATATGAAGATGTCTGTGATTTAATTTTAAAAGAATCTCCTATCAAGTATCAAATGTCCCCCAAGGGTCGTATGGCTTATCAGTTATCACTTCTCTCTCAACTTCATGCTGAATGGACTTTGATTTGGTGATTTTGAACATTGGAGGTAGTGGGTGATCTCGGTGAAATTCAAGCTTATCCATTCAATCTTCCTATTGTTCGGGATTAATCCTAAGATTATATTTAAATTAATTGAAAAGGATAAAATAAGTAAAATGGAATAGAATCATAAATTGTTTGAATTATTTAAAATAGGATGTAATGGAATGAAATTCAATACAATTAATTCTACCCCTTTGCATCTAATACAGGTATTTTCTTCCTCTCCAACTTGGAAGATATGGGATGGAAATAACATTTTTTATTCATTTTATTTATCTATAACTGAAGATATAGATAAAGTATCCGTTTAATTTACGGTTGAATAGAATTGATCTAGAATCAATGGTTGAAAATGAGTGATACATACTTTACAAAACACGTTGGATAGAAGTAATTTAAAATCAATTCTATGAAATTGATTCTACGCAACTGATAACCAAGACAGACACAAAGAAAACCCTTGATAAGTCTGTTTTCATAAACAGAGGCCTAAATTTGACTAATGTTAATCAGTTGAAAACACTACAAAATTATTTATTCAAACTAAAACATGATCTTCAAAGCAATAATTTATCCATCTGAGGCCAAACCTTATAACTTGGCATTTGATAGTTTTAGTAGTAAAAGAAGAAAAAATCTTTAAGAACACAGCAGGCTATTGTAAGGTAGCAGTAGATGAAGCAGGTTGATGATTTATAACCAATGGAGGACGTAGAGCTCGGTGAGCTTCCTCCTGCTGTTTGCGGGCCTTGTACATCTCCTCTGTCTCAATAACAACTAATCTCTTGACCTACAAAAATTACCAATGTTAGTACACAAGGAGAAGAGTGTTTTCAAGCAGAAAATGGACTTGTTTGTGTAACTCAAAACCTGTTGGAGCATTCCCCTAACAGTAGGTGTGTTCCATCTCATGACAGTTCGATTGCATTTGCCTAGGCGTAGTGCTTCCAGAGTACGCCTATGGAGCCTTCTGGTCCCTGGAATGCCCCTCACCAGAGTTATATAGAGATTGGGGCTCCATGCAACTGGGACACAGGCCTTGTATGCCTTGAATGCATTCATGTCTTCAACTTTAAGTCAGAACAGCAACAAGTCATGTTAATATCATTTTTATTTTCTACCTAGATAGACAAATTTTATAATTATATGTATATGTATGATAAAAGATAAAGATAACTTTAAATAAAATTGGAAGGCAAATAGATAGAGATGGGAAGACCAGTAAAAGCATCAGTGCTAAGGAGGGTATATCAAATAAAGGATAGTTTAATAAATAGAGGTAGAGGAAAACTATGAAAAACTATAAGTCAAAAATTGAGAAGGATTTGAATTTATATAGTCTGTCTTTAGACATGATTCATGATAGGACATTATATGGTGTCATTTGATCCATTCCACCTATAGGAAAAAGACTTTGGTAGTGATTGCTGAAAGGCAATCAATTGAGATGGGAAAAGAATTAAAATGTATATACTTCATTCAACTGCATGTTTTAACTTGACGTAGCAGAACAGAAAATTTTAGAAACACATTTGGGTAAAATATTAACTTGTATACCAGAATTCACATTGAAGCGATTGGTTGAACAGTTACCAACAATGGAAATAAAATTGTGATGGAAAAATTAGTAGCCATAACCACCTTGTTTATAACAGAAACCTGAACAGATAAATAATTTCTTAATTAAGGTTTAAGGTCAAGTAATTTATTCATAAAATGTAATGCTAATGATTAAAGAGGGCATCCCATAATATTCCAAAAATAAGTACCACAACAAGGAAGAAAGGTCATTACAACTCTTAAAAACAGAAAAAAACAATCACCTACCTAGAGAAGAACCAAAGCTCCCAAGTTCAGTTCTTATAGCAAGTCGAACTAGCTCATGATGATACACTTAATTAACTAATGACCAAACAAAGAGGCACTTCAATTTGGTGATTTTGTTGTTGTTGTGAATTTCTATTACAGGCATTTAAGAATTAAGATTCATAACCACTAAGTATTCTTGCAAGTTCCAAACACTCAAATGAAAGAAGATCCAAAATTTATTGGTCTAACCAATCCCCATCATCTGCACACCTTCATGCCTATGGCACCCAAAACAGAGAGATATGAGAAGAGAGAGGGAAGGAGATCCCACCAGGAATGGAAATGAAATTGACCCTTTGGTTATGAAAAACAGGATTGAATCTTATCACCCTATATACTGTTTCTGCATTATTGCATGCTTGCCAACTTCAACTTGAAAACATATATAAAGCTCAGGTTCTCACATCCATACTTGGACATAATAGATGAGACCCACGATTCTAAATCAAGATATGAAACAAACAAGTCCAATTATGAAAAAAACAGTATCTATGCACATGACCATCTAACCAGTGATTTGATATCTTATCAAACACAACACTCATTCTTCTCAAAACAAAATCTAATATGTAAACCATTAAAATAAAACCTAAACCTAAGACAACTTTAAAACACATTCATTAACTAAAAGTTTAAAACTAAAATCAAGAGTAAAGCTACCACAAATAAATTGTCAACATATATCACACAATAGTTAGTTAATGAAAAGTTCAGTTCATTCATCAAATAGGTCATAGGCAAGTATACAAATTGATTAAATCCTCAAAGTCCTTAGTCCTAACAACCTGCCCGGAACACAAATCATCAACCATCATTCAACATGATTGATACAAACTAGAAAACGACTATAAAAATTTAAGAATAGAGTAAGAATTGCAGAGAAGAGAGAATGAGTCTAAATCATCCTTCACGTATGCAATTTGGGATTAGTTATAATTGGTTATAGTGGGGATTTTAGCATTTCAATATGATGGCGCTGATTCACTGGAAGGTTTCGATAGCAAGCAACAAGAGGAACTACTACATGTCAATCAATAGCTTCAGTCAGAACAAGAATCATAATAAGAAAAGGGCTTACCACAAGCCACAACCTAGAGAAGAGAAGCACGAGGCAAAGTGTGAGCTGTCAACTATGAAGTGTAAACAAAGAGGGAAAATTGGGTTGAAAAACACAGTCTTGGGCCGTTGGTGATATGCGTGTGTGTTGAGTTGGATATTTGATGGACCCTTTTTTGCTATTCACATCCATCCCTTTTTGAAAAATTATTTCCCAAACTACCATGCTTTCCAATCAAAATGAGCTAAGGAGTGCTATATTTTTTTGGTAAATGTAGATAAGAAGCTAAGGAGTGCTATGAGTCTGAAATAAGAAAATTAGATATTTTTATATAGTGGGCCTTTAAATATTTATAAATAGATAATGGCATTTAAAGCTATATGAAATAATAACCCAGTCAAACCTGAAATTATATAAATGTTAGCATCAATCATATAAACAAGAAAAGGAAAACGCACATTTCTCTCTCTCTCTGTTTTTTTTTTTTTTTTTCTCCCTGCATTCCTCTTTTCACACAAGCTAGCAGGGAGATGGGTGATGGAATAGTTGAGAGAGCCCTAAACAGCTTGGGGAAAGGCTTTGACTTAACCTCAGATTTTAGCCTCAAATTCTGTAAAGGTGAAAAGCGTTTGGTTGTTCTCAATGAAACAGAGAAAAGAGAGCTCACAGTGCCTGGTTTTGGACCCATCAAAGATGTCTCCATTGACATCAAATGTGACAAAGGAGATCGCACTCGCTACTCCTCTGATATCCTCACCTTCACCCAAGTAAGCCTTTTTTTTATTTTTCATCTAAAATTAAAATTTTTATTATCATGAATTAATTGGTGAAATTGAAAGTGATTAAGTTTTTTATCACTTGTAATTGAAATTTGAAATTTGGATTTTGGTTGTTAATTTAAGATGTCAGAGTTGTTCAATCAGAAGAGCTCAATCCCTGGGAAAATCCCATCTGGGTATTTCAATGCCGTGTTTGGGTTTGATGGAGGTTCATGGGCAACTGATGCAGCTAAAACAAAGTACTTAGCTCTTGACGGATATTTTATTATATTGTTCAATGTTCATATTGATCGGTACCCTCTTGTTGTGTCCAAACAAGTCCTTGAAGCTGTTCCTTCTTCTTGGGATCCTCCTGCACTAGCAAGGTACGTAATATAATGGTTTCTTCCATTGCTTTAATTTGTTTGTTTGATACTAGACATATTATTAATGCATGCCCATAGTAAGATCAACATGAATTGCCTTTCTGAAAAAAAAAAATTAATAATTTTTCCCATCGAATAAAATTAATATATATTGGACTTTATGTATTAATCTTATGTAGTGTACAACCATAATTAATACGGCTTGCACGAGAAGTTTATGAAACACAATTAATAAGGATAGATACTTTTAAGGCAAGATATATATAAAGCAACTCTTACATTATTAAACCTGTGAATATTTGGGTTAAACAACAAATCAAACATTTACGTACTAGTTATGTGAACATATTTTTACATTAATTATTAGTGAATATATCTTTTTGGTAAAAATAATTTTAGGATGAGGGATATGATGTCTTAGTCTAAGGCAGGAGAATCATAAGAACTTAAGTTTACTTTATTTCAAGAGACGATTGGGGGTTCGAACATACAACCTGTCAAATACGAGACATCCACTCGATCAACCTTTTAGGATTTATTAGTGAATATATTTGCTTTTAAAAAACAAACAATAAATTTATCGTCAAGCAAGTAATTTTTAATTCATGTAAAATATGAATTAAAAAGAAAAACAATTTAAAATTAAAAGAGATATATTTTTATTAATTCAAATAGATCTAAAACGTATATACATTAATTAATAAGGGTTAATTAAATATACTTAAATCATATAAAAGGCATGTATGATTAACTAAAAATAATTTAAATTTAAAATTTAAAGAAGAGATAAATTAAGAATGTCATGCATCTTTTTTTAGAGAAAGTAGATTAAAAATTCTAATCAATTTCAAGATAAAAAAATTTCAATTTTATATATAAAAGTGAATAATTAATTAGTTTTTTTAAGATGTACAAAATAACTGGGTTTATATGGATGGAGTGACAACTTCAAACCTACAACAAGCTAGTGGGGAACAGGGGAGGGTATGAGCTTGCCATGATTAAGAAAAAAAAAAAAACTAAAAGACTATAGTTGTAATAATATCATTTTTCATTTAAATATCGAATTAAAATTGAATGCTATAAATAACATCCTTTAGTATTTTCTTTGACATAATATATATATATGAAATAATGAGGAGGGTGGCTTAGCATTTATTATGTATGGTTGGCTTTTCTTATTATTACAAGTGGGTTATATAAAGTAATTAGAGGTTGTTGTTGAAGTTATATAAAAATCTTTATATATTAGAAATAAAGTAGGTACTTAAATAAATATAGAAACGGCACCAAGATTTAGTCTAATCTAAGGTGGCGAATGAATAAATCGATAAATGGAACCATTCGAGGGTGACCGCGTAAAACGGTTAGTATTGATCTTTCTACAACTTAATTTCTTCAGCATAATTGAATATCAATTAATCTGAATCAAAATACATAAATCCATTTAAATGGATAAAACTCTCTCAACGTCTACCATATTCATTTATTTGTCTAATTAAATTAAATTGAATTGACGGTACATTAATCACTAATGTATTATATAAAACTTGACTATCATAGTTATAAATATAGATGAGGATTGATAGAGTCCCTTAAAAGAAAAAAGAACAAAGAAAGATAAGGTTAGGATACCACTATTTATTATTTATTGGACCACTTCTATTTTATTTGTTCTAAAACATTTTTTTAATTAAAGTCATCGTCATATCGTTTATGGCTTTGAGAATTAAACATATTCGTATGATTAGCGCTGCCATGAGGGGAGGCCTATGATTAGCGCTGCCATAAGGGTAAAATTTGTTTGTAATTTTTATAAAATTAAATAAATTTAATTTTGGTTTTCATGACATAAAATTGATGTATTGAGTCTCTCTTTTAAATCACCCCAAATTAGTTTTTATCAGTTGTGGTTTTAGTCCCTATATTTCTTATCATATGTATCTTTAGTCCTCAGTGAAAGGGGTTCTAAGGATTAATTTTGGGCGATTTCAAGAAAAGAGAAACACAATACATTGATTTTAAATAATGAGAACTAAACCCAAATATGCTTAAATTTGTAAGGATTAAAAACTTATTTTACCCAAAATTTAATAAAATCTTTATATCAAATATAAAAATATTACTAATTATTAGTTAATAGATAATAATTAAAAATATTTTTTCCTTATAATTTTTTTTAATTTAATATAAGTTTCTTTTCTTAAAAATTAGACTCTTTTTTTTCAAAAAAAAAATGTCATTTAAGGTTTTTTATCTCTTAGAATTAAGCCCCCATTTTATAATTTACTTTATGCCTATATATATGTTGGGTTGACCCTACTAATTTCACTCTATTTAATGAGATCATCCCAAAATATTATTTATTTTCTTTTTCAATTACTGATCTATTTAATGAACCATGTGTCAATTACAGAAGTATGTCCACTTGAAACAAGTTTTAATAAAATTGAAATATTCCATGTAGGGTAATTTAGGGCAATTTATTTTAGATGACAAGAAGAAAATTAAATGATATTAACTAATTGTCTTAATTAGTGTAAATTTAGTTTTTCTTTTCTTATATTTAAGTCCCGATGGAGTACTTAATTTAAATAGAAAAGGTATGGATTTATTATTAATTAAAAAATATTTAAATATGTTTTTAGTTCATAGAAATATGAGTCATTTTGTTTTTATTTCCTGTAATATTTTTTATTTTTCATCCCTAAAAATTATTTTCGTTTATCTTTTTGGTCACTGTTATTAACTTTAAGCTGATGTGGCTAACTGAGTGCCACACTAGCATGCAATATGTGTTGTTTCTGCTCAACTTAAATTTATTTCTAGTTCCTATAAATATGATTTTTTCGTTATTAGACCCCATAATTTTTTTTAGTTTGTCACCTCAATCTCATCCCAATTTAACATCACTATATAAAGTGGAAAAAACTTGTAACGACATTTTTTTTCTCAACAATTCTTTTTTGTCTATCGACTGGCAAAATTTTCATTTGATTTATAATTACAAGTTTTTTTGTTAGTCAACACAAATCCTATCAAGTTACAAGTCAATAGACATAAATCAAATGAAAACTTTGTTAGTCATTAGACAAAAAAAAACAGAATTGCAGAGAGAAAAAAGTCGTTAAATGTTTTCCCCCTTTATACAGTGAATTCAATTGTGTTGAAATTTCAAATAATTGAATACATAAGGAATAATTATTTTATTAAATCCACGAGGAGTTCAAGAATTTTAAGTGTAACAATGCAGTAGAAGCAAAATGACACTATGTTGTTGGATGGGGATGGATTGAGGGTGAAAAATAAAAAACAAAATAAATAGGGACTAAGAACAAAATGACAATATTTATAGGGACTAAAAGCAAATTTAAACTGGGTAGAAACAACACATGTGACATGTTGATGTAGAACTCGTTAGTCACATAAACTTAAAGTTAACAGCAAAGATAAAAAAGGCTAACTAAATTTTTTTAGGAATGAAAAATAAAAAAATTTTACAAAGACTAAAAATAAAATGACCCATATTTATAGGGAGTAAACATATTAAAAACTATGGAAATAAATATTTTCATAAGTTGTTACACCTACATACATATACACATATGTATTTATATATATATATATATATAAGTAATTAATTACAATGCTAATTATTACTTTTTTTTTTGGTAAAAAAAAACCATTTTTTTACTTCAAAGAATTATAACACTTTATTTTCTCATTAAAGTATATTTTTACTTTAAAGAAGAGAAAAGTACCATTTTTAAAGGGTTTTATTTCAAAATTAAAGATATATAATAAAAAGTCATTCAAAGTACTAAGCACAGACATTACATATTGATCAAATTGAGGTGATAAAATAAAATAATCATAACACCCATATAAAAATTTCACAAATTTATGTGAAAAAATTTAATGAACATAAGTAAGAAAGATGTCTGAAAACTAAAATAGTTTTGTAAACAAGTATCCTGAATTCATTGGTTATAAAGAATTAATAAATAAAAAGTTTTTATTTGAAATTATAACATTATATTAATGAAACATTTTAAATGCGCATATATAAGTAGTTTTTATTGTATAAAATTGAAACGTTTATATATTATCAGATTCATTAAAAAATTTGGGACGCACATCCTTGTGGGGCTTAGCATTGGTGGTAAAGATTTGATATTTGTGAAGCAAGATGTTTCTTCCAAATTGGCACCATCAGAGCTCAAGAAGCATTTGCATGAACTTGGAGATCAGCTTTTCACTGGGACATGCAATTTCCTTCCCAAAACCAAAGAGCATAAATACAAGGTGCATGGATAATATTTTCCTTCACACATTAATTAATTAAAAGCTCAACTTATAATAAGAGACTTCAATAATCATTATATATATGTCATATTAATTTATATAATTGTTGCTTAATTAAATATATATTTTGAAACTACAGGTACCACAAGCTTTTGATGTGTTTGGTCCACAAAGTATTGCCTTCAATAGCTTCTCAACCGTTTGTGAAAAAGATGTAGGTTCTATATATCTCTTAATTTGTCTAAATAACAATTTTCTAATTTCTCCAAAAAGTAGAAGAATATATATAATCTTATAATTAATCGATTAATGGTGGAACATATATATGTATACGTAGGGAATAACGTTGATATGCTCAAAGAGGGGAGGAAATAGGCAAGTGAGCAACCATTGTGAATGGCTTCTGACGGTTCCTGAAAAGCCAGATGCTGTTCATTTTAGCTTCATTCCCATCACTTCTCTTCTTGATGCTATTCCTGGCAATGGCTTCCTCTCCCATGCTATCAACCTCTATCTTCGATGTAAGTTTAATAATTATAACAAACTCAATAAAATGTGTTATTATAAACTCAATTTTATATAGTTAAAATCTATATATATAATAACAACTCAATTAATTTCTAACTAATCAATCTGTAAATTTTAATTTTTATTCACCCATATGAATTGCAGATAAGCCTCCAATCTCAGATTTGGCCTATTTTCTTGACTTTCAATTAACACAAAAGCTTTGGGCTCCGATTCACAATGATCTCTCACTAAGTCCAGTAACAAATAGAGATACTCTTTCACCTTTTCTCACCTTCAACTTGATAGGTCCTAAGCTTTATGTAAACACAACCAAGGTACTTAGCTTCCAAATCCTCCTAATTAATATTCCCACAATTCCTAATTAATCATTCATTTTCTCTTCTTATACTTAAAGTATATATCTTTCTCATGACAGGTAACAGTTGGTAAAAGACCAATCACAGGGATGCGTTTGTTTCTTGAAGGCATGAAATGCAACAGGTTAATTAATTCCATGCTAAGAGCATTTCTTATGCCACTATATATATATATTTTTTGGGTGTTATAGGTATTTCTTATTATTAGGGTAATCATGTTTGGGGTTTATTTACAATTAAGGTTTTTCACCTTTCTCTAAGAGTGTGTTATCTGGAGATCAAACTTGGAGCTCTTCCCATAATTTTAGTGTCCACTGCATGAGTCACAACTCTTTGGTTCTTATATTGCACATATATGGATATAACTGATCAAAAAAAGCTCAAGATAAATTAAAATAATAACAAAACCTTAGTTAATTAGAGTTGTTTAATTTAATGCCCTTTAATGAATTTCTAAATTCTGATTAAGAAGCTACCACTATTAACATTGATTGTTTACTCTGTATATATGAATGGTGTGCTTGGCATGACACAGATTAGCTATACACTTGCAACATCTCTTAAACACTCCAATGATGCTTGAGAGCAAAATTGAGGAGAGAATATGGACACAAGAAATTAGTCATGATAATCGATTCTTTGAAGCACTAAACGGGAAGAAATTTTCCCATGTATGCACAGCACCAGTGAAGTACAATCCAACATGGTGCTCTGATAAAGATGTGGCTTTCATTGTCACAGGAGCTCAACTTCATGTGAACAAACATGATTCAAAGAGTGTCCTACATCTAAGGTTATTGTTCTCTAAGGTATCTAATTCTTCTATCATAAAATCCAATTGGGCACAGAGCAACTCTGTTTTTTCTCCTCAGAGTTCAAGCATTTTCTCTGCTATAAGCACATCCATTTCAGGGAAAGATCAGAAACAACAAGAAGAACTAGTTTTGGATTCAAGTGTGTTTCCAACAGGACCTCCAGTGCCTGTACAAACACAAAAGCTATTGAAATTTGTAAACATGTCACAGTTATGTAAAGGTCCACAAGACAGTCCTGGCCATTGGATTGTCACTGGGGCAAGATTGGTCTTGGAGAAGGGTAAAATAAGTTTATGGGTTAAGTTCTCTTTGTTGAATGTTCAGGAAAATGAAATAGCAACATAACAAGAAAGAGCAAAAATATGAAAGGAATCTGAAGTTGTATTTCTATGTGAATTGTCATCTTTCTATCAACACTGTCATGTCTTGTTAGTATTAAATCATCTACCAACGTTGTTGCACATATGGAAATAAATAATCAAAGATTTCTAACTAGATAATGATAAAAAAATTATTTGAATAATCAAATTTCTAAAATCATGCAGTTAATTATTTGTTCACGTCGGGTAAACTTGGGTTTGATAAGGTGTCAACAATTTATCTCTATCTTCTCCAAGAATGTTTGAATCCTTATGATTTATACTTCTCCAATCTTTATTATGCAATAATTATTATTATTATTTATTTATTATTAATATCCATAATTGCTTTCCCAATTACCCAATATGCTAATTATTATCTTGTTTTAGCCCTTTATTTGAATTTTCTATTTCTTAATTTATTTAAATAGTTAGATAATTATATTAAATGGGCCTCTTGATCCAACTCACTTCATAGACCTCGAAGTCCCTAGCATGTAGGCGTAGTGGGCTTGTAAATAAATTTAATGGAAAAAACTATATTAAATGGGCCTTTTGGTACAGCCCACTCTAATACTATTAATAATGCACAAGTAAATTAGCCAGAAAAGGGAAAGGAGAATTTATACAGTTAATTAATTAATTTCTTTGTTGTTTTTCTCCCTCCCCATTTGATTCCGAAAGCCAGAATAAAAAACAACGAGTCCCCTCATTTTCCTGTCTAACAATCTATCAACTTATTAATTAGTAATTAGTCAAATATAATTTTAATCCTCCCGTTTACTTTCTCTGTACTATGAAATAATTAATATATATCCACAATAAATGTCACCAATGAGCTCATATATATAGCTCAGATCGACATCTCGATCGAGAATTCCCTAGTAAGACATGTAAATATTTTACGAATTGACCATTAATCATGTATATATGAAGTTTGAACAAAATTAATTATTTATTAAAAAGTTAGTTTCCAATATTTCATACCTCTAGGATATTAAATTACGGTCTGTTTGTCCTAGAAATTTATACAAACAAATGTATCATTGATCAGTCTAGGACGAGATACGAATCCTTTGTTATTTAGTGTGTGTTCTACCTTAGTGTGAAACCTTAAAAACGGTTCGAACATACAAAGCGTAACGTTACCATGAAATAGAGCACTGATGGTGCAACAATGGCCCTGTCAGGGGCCTTAACTTGCATTAAAAGGAAAAGGTAACTTACAAACACAAGCAACTGAAGGAATCAGTTACAGTGCCATGGATTCCTAGTTTATAAAAAGCGTAAAGCATACAAGAACAACAAGAAAACATGAAAAATAACAGGTAAAAGAAATAAGGGGGTTGGTCTGCAAGGTCCCTACTTCCTCAAAGCTTGCTAGTTTTGCCTTGATCACTACGGTGGATGCTGCGGATTTTTCAGGGTGCTTTCGAGTATTCAGGTTGCGGATCTTTGTTTTTTCAAACTCTCCCCTATTTATAACCTTCATCCCGGTAACCGTTCCCTCTTCCAGATGGCTTCTCTTAACTGCCTTTAAAACTGCCATAAGCCCACGTTCTCTGCATGAACGTTGGTGGACTCCATTGGTAACTGCTGAAGGTGACGTGGCCGCGAGAAATTGTTAATGAGCAAATGGAGAAATAACTGATCCCTCGAACTTGCTCGAGCTATAGTCATTCTTTTCGACCTTAAAACGAAAAGAACTTCGAGCTCTCTGGGCTACTATATCTTAGAGCTAAGATCCATCTCGAACCTTATTGTCAATAAGTCTGAGACTCTCTCAGCACATATGTCTCCTTTCGAACCTGGCTTCTCTTTCCACGCCTTTGAACCACCGACCTCTTTGACTCAATTGACTACCGTCCTGAAGTAAATCATAGAGTCACAAGAAGGGAGGGTTGAATTGTGACCCTTGAAAACTTTTGGTCCAACCTGCAAGTACTTTGAAAAACTTACTGATCTTTGCACAAGGAATGCCTTGGCTATCAAAAGGTTCTCTTAGAAGATAGTGGTTAGTGTATAATGCCAACTGAGTTGATTAACACTATCTTTTTTAAAGGTAAGCAATATCATAGGGATTGATATAATCAAATTTTATTCTTCCATATAGTGTATTTAATGTAGATACAACTCAGAATACGGTTCAGAAGAATAATATAATGTTTATGCAGTTATGCAGAAACAAAACAATGAATCTGTCACTTTAAACCTTTCTTCTGGAGGGTCAAATGATTTTGTATTTTAATAAAACATTCCAGAATAGTTATTTAGCCAATAACTAATAAGTTTACATGAGAAAATCTATTCAGAAGAAAGTTTATATCAATCTGATATTTTAAAATCAAGTTACACAATGAAATCTTATATATGTTTCTTCTGAAGCATCAAATGAACTTGAAACTTGATGAAACTTTCCAGATCAGATATTTAAGTAGTAAACAATTAGAATATCAAGTTAGATCTGATTAAAAACAAGTTTACAAAGATCTGTAGTTTTAACCCTAAGTTTCAATGTTGAACAATGGACAGATTTCAAGAAATGTGCTTCTGAAGCACCAAACAGTTTCATAATTTAATGAAACTTTCCAAATCAGTATTTGAACTGATATGGATGTGATTTATGTGAAAATATTAGTTCAAAAATAGGTTTATCAAAATCTAGTAGTTTGAACCCCAAGTTCCAATGTTGAACAATGAACATCTTTCAAGAAATGTGCTTTTGGAGCACCAAACAGTTTCATAATTTAATGAAACTTTCCAGATCAGTATTTTAACTTATATGGATGTGATTTATGTGAAAATGTCAGTTTAAAAATAAGTTTATCAAAATATGGTTTACAACTTGCTAAATGTTCAAAGTATGAACAATTACTAACCAAGCAATAGATGTATGTGCAGAATATTAAAGAGAGTAAGGGTAAGAGACATTGCACAGATGATTTTTATACTGGTTCACCCTCACAATCCTTGGGCTACATCCAGTACCTACCTCAGTAGGATTTTCAACTAATCAATCATGATTACAAGGTATTCTTTGCTCCCACAACCTCCTCAGGCTCTTTGCCAAGTATTATTCTGCAGCCTCTCCAGGCTCTAATCACCAGTATTCTTTGCTTAGCCTCTGCAGGCTCTTATAGGTTTCTTCTGCAGCCTCTCAAGGCTTCACACCTACTGTAGCTTCTTCTGCAGGAAGTGCAGACTCAAAAATACCTTGCAGATTTCCTTCTGCAGGAGTTACACCTCTATTTAGCTCATTGTACCAGTGCAGCAACTCACAGCAACAATTATACACTCTCTCAAGAGACACTAACACTCTCAAAGCACTCTTGAGAGTTTACAGAAGATGTATTTGCTGAGAATATAAATAACAGGCTCAAAACTACTACAAATTAAGCACAACAGCAAAAGGTTGAGCCATCTCTCTTTTATTAATCTTTTTAGAGCAGAATCTGAGAAAATGTGAAGAGAGAGAAGGTCTCCAGAAGATGAATTTATAAATCTATGCCCGGATACTTCTTCTGGAGAGAGGTGTGTCTCAACTTGAAGAGAATGTCTCCTTTTATAGGCATTTTGAGAATTCTAGCCGTTGGAAATCCTTGGAGAGGCTGAGTCATTTCCAGCTGTGAGAAAGGAGCTGTCCCTTTCAAGAGCAGACTGTATTTCTGCAGGTGCAGGCTGTCATAGTCAAAGACAACTGTCCTTTGACTGATTGTTTCTTCTGGAGAGCATTTCTTCTGCAGAGATTAATTCCTTCTGAAACTTAACCTTCAAACTTATGGAGAAGGTCATTTTAGACATATTAAAATGAAGGAATTAATTTAAAAATATTTTGAGCACTTGCAGATTGAGAAATATGGATTTTCAGGAAACAACTTCTTCTGCAGACATGAAACCTTATGAATTTTGCAGTCATTTCTTCTGGGAGCACACCATAGGCCATGATTTACTTAGCATAATTTATTCAAAATATATTTGACCCAGTTGCACCTCTAAAAATGATGAAAACATAATTTAATGAATTCTGCTTCTTCTGCAGTATAGCTGACAGCACATTTCTTCTACATAATTCTTTTCTGAAGCAAACTGCATCTTCTAGAAGTGTGCAGAAATTTTGTTTCTTCTTCAAATATGTTTGTAAAGCTTCCCATCTTTTATCCTTGCTTTATTTGCATTGAGAGAGAAGTAATTATGCTTATGGAAGCTCCTTTGAGTGTTCTTCATCTTGACATATTCAAGGATGATAGCTTGAGGAGTGTGGGGACTTGTTCAATGCTTCTTCTTCAATTACTTTGTTTGCATCAGTAACACTTGGAATGAATATGCTTGAATTGCTTAAGTGATCTTTCACATTCAGAAGGTGTCCAATTTCATGAAAAGCTCCTTCTCATGCTTCTAGTGGTCTTGAATGATCCTTCCAAAGCTTCAACTTTGCTTCTGAAGCTTGATACAACTCAGTTCAATACTCATGGGATCTTACATGAACTGTCTTGACCTTCTTGAAGCTAAGAAGTTACTTCTTGAACTTGTTTAATCACTTTTGACATGAAAGCTCTGTGTAACATGCTTTTGGAAACATGTTATGATGTTAAATGTTGTCTTTGATCTTTCCACCTTCCTTCTGTAACTTTTCCTGTATTCTTTCAAGCATTCTCAAGTGCAAACATTAGTACCAAAGTATTCAGAACACTTAGAATATTGTTGTGAAAGTTTGTTGTCATTAAAACCTTTGCTCAAAGGGTCTTGGACCTTACACGTCCAACTTGGTCAATGTGCGTGGGACTGCTTCCTATTGGCTCTTGGAGGTGGCCTTCTTAAAATCTTCAAATTTCTTCTCCTTTATAAGGAACGACATCATGGAGAATGTACCATCATCTTCTCCTATTCCATGAAGAGGCCCTTGGTATTGGCTGCTCTGTACGACCTGAGGATTCCATTTCCTTTGGATTTCAGGTCGTCAAAGTGTCCAACATTAATGGTCACTTCAATGAAGACCAAGACTTCAGGTCGAACAACGCAGCCAAATTGCCAGGCCTTAGTCCCATGCAAGGTCTGGTATTGCTTCCGCCTCCTTGGTTCCAGCGTCAATTATGGGGCAGGGAATCACATGCTTGCTCCGCGCCCGGTCTTCTGATCCTAGAGGATGGAGGAAGGAAGGGAAGAGGAAGGTGCAGAGGAAGAAAAGGTCAAAGAAGAGGATGATGAAGATGAGAGATCGAAGACCCTGGATTATTTGGAATATCCCAAGCTTCGAGCCTCTCCTTCTCATCATTCGACCTTTTGGGGCTTCTCCCTTCCGAAGGCATGACATTGGCAGGGAGCTCGAAGATCATTGCCCTCTTCAGCTCGAGGCAAAAACCTGCCAAAATAACTTAGGGCATAGATATGAAGTTTGAATAGCGAGACTCTACTTAGGAAATAAACTTATTGTATTTAATCTTATTCAATAAATTTTTCCTTTATTTGGCTTTCCATCAAGCCACTTCGAGTTCCTTCACTTAGCTTTTCTGCTTAGTCTCTTCGAACTTTTATTTGACTTTACGCCTGTTACTTCGAATTTAAATTTAAAGCCTAACAAGGTGCTTCTAGGGTGTGTCACTTTTTTCCAGGTTATAGCAGGTTAGTTAACCTGTTAGAATAAAATAATAAACAACGATACTGTCTTGCTGGACAAAAAATAATAACACTGTTAATGGATACTTCAAACCAAAAATGATAAACGCCGGTATTGTCTTGCTGGACGATCTTCTTCGCACCATTTGGTCCATTTCATTCGCTTGGTTGCTAGACCACTAATGAAGGTTGCCAACAGATCACAGTTTAAAATTTCAGAAGAGGGGCACCTGAGCAATTTTTGCACAAACCGGTTTACCAAGTAGCAGGTAACACATCATGGACGTTCATTAAAAAACAAATAAATCTAACGGCTCAGATAAGGTGGAACACCGGTGTGTCACCCACCCTAGACGTTGCCATTAAATTACGTATATAGGTACGAGATTAGTAGGTGTCAAAGCCCATAGAGACCCTCCCAACAATTAATGTGACTTTGAACATAAATTGACTACACTAAATTGAGAATAGAAACCACAAATCAAGCCAATTTACGTAACGAGGGGTCTCTCCTAGCTAGTTCAAAATATATATGCTTAGATCCCTAACCAACAAAGTTACTAATTAAACCAATATGGTAATCAAATGTTGGTTATAATTAATAATAAGTAATTATATACAAATACGGGAAGTACTGGAAGCCCATCTCCTCCATCTTAATTTCGATGGAAAGCGACATATAGAAACCCATCTTTTATTTCTATAATAACAAGTTGGATAAAAGAAATTTCAAAACATTAAAGAAAAGGTAGTTCCTAAATTGAATATAGGCAAATTCATAAACGTACTTTCCGTTTTTTTATATTAATATGCCTAAAATTTAATTTATCTTAAAAAGGGGATCCGATCTTACTCTAACAAATTAAAACCCACCACATTATATATATTGAAATTTGAGACTATATATATGCAACAGGTATGCAAAGGATAAAAAGGTAATTGCACTTCCTAGCTAGCTAGCTAGCTATTACATTAATGCATGCTTAGTTAAGGATAAATTAATTAATGATTTGGAAGTACTTAATGCATGCCTCCATTAGCTCTATCGACTTCTATATAAAGCGAGTTTCTAACACATACTGTTCCATAGAACCAAATGGCAAATTCTTCGTTGGATTGCGGAGAAGAAGAGAAAGTAAAACTGGTAATCAACGCGTTACCACCAAATGGAGGTAATGGCACATACAGCTACTCCAAAAATTCTTACTTTCAGGTACGTAATTAATATTCCTTTAATTTCGTCAACCAATCTCAGAAATTAAATTTAAATATAAAAAATCACAAAGTTTTAGCTAGGGAGGTAAATTGGTTGAAAGTTGCAAAAGTAGCACCAGCTAGATTCTGAAGCTATATATAGATCTCATTAATTATTTTAAAGGTTAACAAATCTGCAAATCTATGGTTATGTTCATTTGGGAGTTATCAACACGCATGCATTAATTTGTCTTTAACATTACGACCGATACCCCTATTTCCTCTTAAATCTAAAATCTTTAGCCA
>QLOH01000082.1:2097500-2145106 GCA_026901365.1 Sesbania bispinosa
GAAACATGTTAACACTACATGCGAGGTACAGTGCTTAACCAAATATAACATAAATCAGTGATGAGTGAGGAATATACTCTTAATTACTTCAAAAAGAAAGTTCCTTCAGAGGAAGAGATAAATATTTATGTCAGTACTTACTTAAATAAAACTATGCATTCATGAATGTATATAGTGTGTTTGGTTTACCTCAGAACACGTTTTAAATGTGAATCCTGGTAAACACTACTCTCAGTAACATTAACCAGATCCACGTTTACATTTGTTAAATCCACGTTTAAAACGTGGTTTTACAGTAAACCAAACACACACTTGCATTATATATCCAAAGTGCAAAAAGACTATTTAACTTTAAAGAGCCTACTTTTTTGTTTCTCCTTTAATTATGTTGTTGTAAAAGTAGGAAGATGTTGGGATTTGTTGGTGCATAATTTCAAGCACACAATTTTTTTACTGTATTATATTTTCGGGTGAAATAGCGGTAACTTTGATGTCTATACACATATACACATGCATTGAATCAATTGGATAGTTATTTATGCAAAAGTTTGCCTGGAGAAGTACTGATTCATTTCAATATGATGACGATGAAAGCATTTGGTTAGAGAACAAACGTTTTGATTGAAAGAGTATGGCTAGTTTGTGAGCAGACAGAAGGTGTGGCCTACATCTTTCATGTCAAGGTAAACACTTTAGCTAATTAACACTAAGCAATGTCCTATCAATCAAAGCTTTAGTTCACTTGCATGCTTTTCAATAATGGCTGGACTCGAGCATTGTACCTAAAGAGTTGAAAGGCCCTTTTCATCTGCATGCCTTGTCCTGTGTGGTTAAAGTATATATGCCAGAAATTACGAGGAATATCGTTGTTTCCCCTTCATTGCAATTGCATTGAGGCCATTGAACTTCATGCATAACGGGGTCTAGTTTGGTTTAGCATTGAAATGAATAAACTCACGTTTCCAATATTATAAATAGTTGCATTGAAAAATTTAAAGTTTACTCACTTCTCAATAATAAACTAAAGATATATATTACTTCCTATCACCCCAACACTATAAATTATAAATTTATAGAAACAAAATTGTATAATTCTCAAACTCCATTACTATGCTTGAGTATTTGAAAGTTTACATGTTTGATATAGTATACACACTACGCACAGAAAACCATGTGAAAAATTTTAGATGTAGAAAAAGATGCAAAAATAACATGTTGCAAATAGAAGTATATATCAAATCGTTAAAAACTTATAAATCAAACTATAAAAGCATTCAATAATTTGGCTAGAGTTAAATAGAAAAAGAAAATACTCTATTAATATCCTCCTCTTCTCATCATCAACCTACCATAAATTATTGGTTTCTTTAATTAAATTTAATATGCAACACTCTTGTATAATAAACTATTAGGTTCTATGTATTTATTAGTTTTAATACAGAAAAAATATTTATAGATGTATCTTGCGGCTACCTGGAACTCTCTGGTCCTAGGTATAACACCCGTGTTTTTACCGTTTTGTCGTATTGTGTGTTTTATTGAATTTTGAGTGATTAAATTATTTTTAATCATCAAAATTTATATTTTTGGGTTTAGGAATGAATTTCCTATTTTTCTAGAATTTTTGGGGATTTTGGAATTTTTCTATGAAAAATGACCTTTTTGCCCCTGCTGTCTCTTGAACCGGGCCCGAATATTCTTGATTCGGGCCAAAAAAATTGCACAAACCCTCCCTTGACTTCTCTTGCAAGTCGTGCATGTGGAGAGCCATGCATGGAAGCCACTTGTCTTTTCTTTCTTTTTCTCCAAGACAAGTAGCCTTTATGGCATTTAAAACTCCAAAACTCACATTTTCTCTTTCTTTCCCACACATGCAAAGCTTAGTTTTTTCTCTCATTTCTCTCTTTCTCTTCTTCCCTTGGCCGTGAGCTTTCTCCCATTTCTCTCCCAAAATTTTTCAATCTCCATTAAACACTTCAAGCCAAGGTTTCATCTTTGAACCAAAGCTTTAAACACCAAGCCTCCAAGCCTTGAAAGCTCGAGTTTGGTGATCAAAGGAGGGATCTTTGGAGCTGTTTTGTGAGTTGTTGCTGCACCTTATTCTTGAGGAAATTCCTTAGGTAAAGGGTGGAGAACTTGAACTCTAGTAGGATTGGTGACTAGAGTCAAGGATTGCCCTTGATCCTTGTCTTTGATCTTGTTTTTCTCTTGAAAAATGGGTTGTTGGAACCTATCTCTTGGGAGATAAGGTTCGACTATTTCATTATAGCCTTGCATGGTGTTTTTAATTTGTCGTTGATGCTTGAAAAATGCTTGGATGATGTTTTGGGTTACATGCAAACCATGTTTTTGGTTGAAAAAAAAATCTCTCTTTTTCTCCCTATATGGTTCGGCTATTTTGAAATAAAAGGGTTGCATGTTTCTAAAATTTTAATTGATGATGGGAATGTGTTTTGATGATGGGTCTATAACATTCATGAGGTTGTTTGGATTTATGAATTTGTTTTGGATGTTTGATTCTTGAAAAATGGTGTTTATGAGCTTAGAAATAAAGTTATGAACTTGAATGTGTGTATGGATGATTTTGGATGAATTAGCATGATATTGGTTGTTGATAATGCTTGTTGATGATGGTGTTGAAATTTGGTAAAGTTTGGATGTTGTTGGAAAAATTGGTGTTTTGGTGAACATTCAAGGTGTTCTTGATGTTCTTGAGGTTGTTCTTGATGAAACTCATCAAGAATTCATTTTGATCTTAAAAGGGTCAAGTGAAGTTGAAAAACATGTTTTTGGGCCTTAATAGTCTAATAGGTTAAAACACTAAATTTACAAAAAGGGATTTTTAATTAAATAATAAATTTTGGAAAATACCAAAAGAATTAAATTCGGATTTCAAGTGTAATCCAAATAAAAGTCATCACAAAAGTCAACATTTTGACTTGTCATGTGTAAAAATGGGCTCCTAAGAGTCATTCAACCTTTGGGCCCTTGGTTCAGGCCCAAAATCCTCAAAAAGAGAGTCAAACACTCATTAAAAGTCAACCAAAAACAATTTATGAAATTGGGCATAGATTAGAGTTGGACTTCAACTCTAATCCACCATTAAAATTAAAGCTTAAAATTTAAATTAGTGGGCTTAGCTAATTTAATTATCTAAGTTAATTAATCTAATTCACTTAAGTTAATTAAGTAAAAAATAATTAATTAAGGCTAAAATTAATTAACCTTAAGGAAGACTAATTTTTCACTAATTACTAATAAGGCATTAATTAAGTAATTAAGCCTTAATGATGAGTAAGAATTTATTAATTATGATTAACCTTAATCAAATGAAATTAAAAATCTTAATCCAAGATTAAGGAAGAGATTAGGATTGATTATAGTTTAGTTAATGAAGACTAATTACAATTAAGTGTTAAACCAAATCTTAATTAGACATACCAGAAGAATTAAGATAGGTAACACTATTCATAAAACACAGTCATAAGTCTTAGTAATCTATAGGACTTAAGTGAAAATGATTGTTAATTTAAGGAAAAACATTAGTACAAACTACCTTAAAAGTTTATAACCAACATACTCTTTCTGCATAAAACTTGAGAAGCTTAGTGAGAGAGTGCGGTTCCAACCCAAGATGGGGTTTGGCTTCCTTGAAGGAAAGATATTCAATAATCGGGTCGTACCACGGGTAAGTGGTGACATGGAATGATTCGATGGGCTTTGCCTGTAAGGACCGTGTATGCTGAGAAAACATTGATTGGCTTCCTTGAAGGAAAGACATTGAATCGGGCCGTACCATGGGTAAAGTGGTGACGTGGAATGATTCGATGGGCTTTGCCTGTAAGGACTGTGTATGCTGAGAAGCATTGTTGTGTGACATGCATCATAAAGCATCGATAATGTTCAAGGTTGAAAACCTTACGACCATAATATGGCCGTGACACTTTGGTACAGTGTGAAACTGGTTAGGAAGGGTGCACTGGGTTTTGTAAAGAACGCCAGCGGGTCCTCGAATGGGACGCCAGCCCTGAAGATAGTCGAGTTCCAGAAAGGACATCATGAGACGTAGGCTAGCTCCCTACTGTCGAGTCTAAAGGGGTACAAGCTTAGCTATCTTGTCGCTCTCATGGTTTCAGGGTCAGTTGAGATTGTCTGGAAGGACGCATAAAAGAATTTGGCCAAAAGAAAATGAATGAGCAATGTTCCTTGTACTGATTGCTAGTACAGACTCTAACTCCTGATATGTTGTACGTATATGGTCGGGCAGTTTTTGTGTGCTCTGCGGATGGTGATGTTTCCCCGGGCCCTCATGCATTAGTCTATATGCATCATGATAATATAAATTGTATTCATTGTTGATTGAATTGTGTGGATATCTTGTGTGTGTGCGCTCTAGTTTACTATATCCTACGTGTTGTGAGTTCATGCGATGTTCTCACCCTTCCTTTCTATCTTTTGTTGTCATATTCTTCTCGTTACGTCGATAGCCGGTATCAGAGACTTTAGCTATGACATCGATGCAAGTGCGACTGCGGTGGATGCCGAGGGGAACATGGATGGTGACGGACATCCCTCGTAGATGCAAGTTTACTGGGGAAGTCCGCGTCATCATTACTCATCCCAGACTCCCGCTTGTACCAGAGTTGGATTTCATTGTACCTGTAACTCTCGAGTTTCCAACGCCACCTAACTTGGTGCGCTATACTACTTTTCGTCCTTCATGTCGTCGCCCCGCTTCTTCGTCGTCATCGCGATCATCTCGGATGGCTGATATGGTCGAACCAGACTCCCCTAGGTACTCACCTTCTTCCGAGGCATCTGATTCCCAGCCTATGCGTCTTGATGCGCAAGGCCGCTCTCTCACAAGTGAGCTAGATCTTATTGTGATTGACGACACCTCGGAGGAGGAGGAGGCCCTTGAGGAGGATCCAGAGGAGGACCCTGAGGAGGATCCGAAGGAGGATTCTTCTAGCGACGATCCCTCAGAGGATTTTGGGATGATTACCATCGGAGACGCTGGAAGGAGGAGCAGTAGGGTGCTCACTGCGGAGTCGGGAGATGACGAGTAGGACTAGTATGGTTTGAGTCTAGGTAGTAGCAGCTCTGAGTTAGCGACCTCTTCTTTTGTATTTTGTTTGGGGTCTTGATTATTTTGGCTTACTACTAGAACTCATATTTTGATGTAGATATTTGGGTGACTCGAGAGGTACACTATTGTTATGTATGTATGTATATATTTTATTATGTTTCTATTTCCGTATGATGACGTTATAGCTGCGTGTATGTTGTGTATGTGTGCGAGGAAATAACCGTCTAGATATTTTCGGAAGACGAGTTTCAGATTAAGGGAAGGATCTTTCATAAATACTTAAAATGAAATTAGAGATGTAATAGGTTGACGACAACTAAATCCTTTTAAAAAAATATAATAATTCCGCATTTTTAACGTTTTAAAAACAGTAAGTTCGTTGCTCACGTGTAATACATGTGATATTCTTAGTGGTAGAACTAGGGGTGTCGCACCGGGAACCGTTTTTGTTCCAGTCGCCCACTTGGGTAATCATTTTTTTTGTTAGCGGTCGCCTCCTTCGGTGCCGCCAGGTTGTTCAGAGGTCGCCGATCAGCCTCTCCGTTGTGCGCCGCCTCTGTCTTGTCCCTCACGCGCTCTCACGCGCCATTTCTGTGTGAGCAGCTCATCGCGCATGGGGTCCACACGCCACCCTCCAGGCTTCCGATTGCGATGTGGTTTGCTCCGTTGGACTCGTCAGCCCTTCCTCTTCCTGTTTTGACCCTTTTCAAGTTGTGAGTCTCACTTTTTGGTGGTCTGTTGGTTGTTTTGGTTGTTGTCTCATTTTTGTTTGGTTGCTATTTTCCGATCATAACACTATAAAAAGTGGTTTGTTGGTGGTTGTTTGGTTCTACTTGGGAATTTTTTTTTTGGTTGTTTGGTTGCTGCCTCAAAGTGTTTTCTTGATCACAGCTCTTGTTTGGAGGTGTTTTTGTTGCTGTTTTTCCTCTCTCTTTGTAACGTCCTAATTTCTAATTCAAGGATTTAGTCCGTTTGAAACCAAATCTCGAATTTCTGAAATTATTTCGCGCCATTTAGATATTGATGTAAATAACATGTACTATTCAAGTTACCAACGATCACTTAAATAATATATGTTATAACCTCTGAATTATAAATACATGTCTGGTCATGAAAGTGGAACATAAAAATCAAATACAGTAACTATCTGGGGATAACCTCATACATGTGTCCTGACACTACAAGGATACCACATGAACAATTGTATCCTCAAAAAATACAACCTCGGAAAAGGGCCAATAATCATCAAATACATATATACAACTCCCATCTCAAAATACATCAAAATAAGGAAATTCTGCAGCTAATCTTCTAAATCACTTTCCCGGACGAGGAGGTACATGCGCATCTTAAATAGACCACGAAACGTGTGGTGAGACAATTGTCTCAGTGAATATAACTATGCAGCATGCAGTGTGGGGGATAACAGGTAGATGCGATGCAACATTCATACATTAATACACAAGCCAAACATGCCTTCATTCTTATCACATAAATTCTAATTCTCACTGGTGTGCCCAGCAGGCAGTTCTCACAGCTTAGTTATTCTCACGGCCGAAGTCGGCTTAGTTATTCCAGCTTAATTTACATATGCATAATCTTATGGAAATTTGGGAAAAATGGAATAATCAACAGATAACTTTTCATAACCAACCATAGACTATACAAGCTCAATAACAGCCATAATTTGTATAAATATAAATAATCATTATCATCATCCAACAATAACAGCCAATCCCACAAAAATCCCCAAACTCCCCAAAGTTCTCTAACCTAGGGTTCCACAAATAATCTTATAAATAACTCAAATCATACACACCATCTAACCCTTAACAATTAACATTCACAAAGTATATATAGAAAGGGAAGGAGAGAGTGGGGATCATGAGAGAAACAAACAACATTGAAAGTGAGAGTGTGTGAGTTATACTCACCACAAATGGAAGAACAAAGAAGAGGGATGGGAGGAGATGGTGGAAAGACAAGCCCTAGGAGTGTTGGAGCACCTTCACTCAAGCCCTTCTTCTTCCTCAAGCTCTTTCTCTCTCTAGTTTTCTCTCCCTATCTCTCTAAAACCCTGGCTTAGCAAGTAGAAAAGTGACGAGGAAGAGAAGCAGCTCGGTCTTTAAATTCCCCCTGGAACCCGCGCGCTTGAGCACACTAAAGCGTGCTTCAGCACACTAAAAGTGTAGTTCATTAAGGCTTCCTACAAGCCCAAAAAGGTGTGCGCTGAGGCGCACTAAAGTATGCTTGAGCGCACAATGCACTAAGCTCCCCCAAATGGCCATGACTTAGGTGCGCTTGAGCACACCATGCGTGCTGAAGCGCACATGTGACAGAGAGTCACATAAACCTATAGAGTCATGTGCGCTTGAGCACACTAAAGTGTGCTTCAGTGCGCCTCAAACAGAGGCTAACTTCTCCCAGAATTTGAGTGCGCTTGAGCTCACTAAAAGTGTGCTTCAGTGCACCTCAAACAGAGGCTAACTTCCTACTAGAAATTTGGGTACGCTTGAGCTCACTAAGAGTGTGCTTCAACACACTAAAAGTGTGCTTCAGCACACTTCCCTTGCACTACAAAAATTTCCCTAATTCCTCCATTTCTCTAGTTGGATCCTCTCTCCCCAAGACTCAGGCTACTAAAAGGCTATTCCAACTCACCTTATTTCTGCCGAAAATCTGGCAGAGTCTCCCCTAAAAACTGGACATTTCCCAAATTCTAAATTAACCTGAAACTCAGAAAAACCAATCCAACACAACAATACAATAACATAATATCACTACAAGATCAAAAGAGCCTCCGTGGCTAGCATACAACTCAGAAAAGAGGGATGTTACAATCCTACCCCCTTAAAACAATTTTGTCCTCAAAATTGGCTAAAGAAGAAAATAAACATATAACCCTTACCTTAACTGAATACGTCTGGAAATTGAGAGCTAATGTCATCCTCCTTCTCCCAAGTTGCCTCCTCAGGTGACTGACCCTCCCAAAACACCTTCACTAAAGGGATTGTCTTATTTCTCAATGTTTTGACACTCCTGTCAATAATATGTGCGGGCCTAGTAGGAACTGTGAGGTCTTCCCATAACTGCACTGATTCGGAGCTAATGATGTGTGAAGGGTCATGGAAATATTTTCTCAATTGGGATACATGGAACACATCATGGACTCGGGACAAATTATGTGGTAAAGCTATCCTGTAGGGCAGATGGCCAACCCTCTGCAGGATCTGAAATGGGCCAATGAACCTAGAATTAAGCTTTTTGGTCTTGATGGCTCGTCCAATGCCTGTAACAGGAGTTACCTTAAGAAACATTTTGATCCCCTTTCCTCAAACTCTAAATCCCTTCTCCTCTTGGGCAATTACAAGCTTTTCCCTAATGACCCTAATCTTATCCGTGGTCTCCTGCACCAACTCCGTACCTAACATGGTTCTCTCACCCACTTCACACCAGCACAAAGGAGACCTGTACTTCCTACCATATAGTGCCTCATAAGGCGCCATGCCTATGCTGCTATGGAAACTATTATTGTAGGCAAACTCTATGAGCGGGAGATACCTATCCCAACTACCCTGATCCTCCAACACACAAGCTCTAAGCATGTCCTCTAGGGTCTTGATGGTTCTCTCAGACTGGCCGTCAGTCTGAGGGTGGTAAGCAGTACTAAACCTAAGCTTAGTCCCAAAGGCCTGATGAAGTGCACTCCAGAACCTAGAGGTGAACCTAGGGTCCCTATCTGAAATGATGCTAGAGGGAATGCCATGGAGCTTAACAATCTCCTTGACATATAGGTCTGCTAACTTACTCAGGGAATAGGTATTTCTAATTGGTAGAAAGTGGGCCGATTTAGTCAGCCAGTCCACAATGACCCAGATTGCATCAAAACCCGCTTGGACCCGAGGCAATCCTACCACGAAGTCCATGGCTATACTCTCCCATTTCCACTCGGGAATCTCTAAAGGCATAAGGGCTCTTTATGGTTTCTAGTGCTCTATCTTAACCTGTTGACACACTAGACACCTAGAAACATACTCTGCTATCTCCCTCTTCATGTCATCCCACCAAAACATCCTCTTCAAGTCCTGATACATCTTGGTAGTGTCAGGATGTATGGAGAGCTTGCCCCTGTGGGCCTTCTCTAGAATCTGCTGCCTGAGACTACCCCCTAGGGACACAGACTCTCCCTTGGAAGAGTAGCATCCCATCCTCCGACTCAGTAAACCCTGGCTGCCCTCTCCTATCATGGAGGTTTGAGTCTGAACTCTGGGCCTCCTTAATTAGATCTTTAAGCTCCTCGGTGACCTCTAACCTGTAAAGCCTTAGACTATTCTCTCCGTCCTCAACATTAAGACTTAAGTTCCTAAACTCTTCCAACAAACTCATCTCATGCACCATCAGGGAGGATACATGGAGGGACTTCCTATTGAGGGCATCAGCCACTATATTGGCCTTGCCCGGGTGGTATCGCAACTCGAAGTCATAATCCTTAAGGAACTCCATCCACCTTCTTTGCCTCATGTTAAGCTCTTTCTGATCAAAGAGATATTTCAAACTCTTATGATCACTAAAGACCTCAAACCTCACGCCATACAGGTAATGCCTCCAAATCTTGAGGGCAAATACCACTGCAGCCAACTCTAAGTCATGGGTAGGGTAATTCTCTTCATGGGGCCTCAACTGCCTAGATGCATAAGCTACTACCCTCCTTTCCTGCATCAACACACAACCTAACCCCTTCCCAGATGCATCACTGTACACCTCAAAGGTCTTGGATAGATCCAGTAACACTAGTATCGGGGTTGGGGTTAACTTCTCCTTAAGCTCCAGAAAGTTCCTCTCGCACTTCTCGTCCCACACAATGGCCTGACCCTTACGAGTCAATCTTGTGAGGGGCAAGGCTAGCTGGGAGAATCCCTTAATGAATCTCCGGTAGTAGCCGACTAATCCTAGGAAACTCCTAATCTCCATAATGGTTGTAGGCCTTTCCAATTCAAGGACGGCTTCTACCTTGCTAGGGTCAACAGACACTCCATCATTGGAGATTACATGCCCTAAGAAATGGACCTTGTCCATCCAAAACTAACATTTCTCTGGGTTGGCAAACAACTTCTTCCTCAAACCCCCCAAGACGACCTGAAGGTGTTGCTCATGCTCTTCTTAACTCCGGGAGTAGATCAGAATTTCATCGATAAACACAACCACAAACTGATCAAGGTAAGGCCGAGAAATTCGATTCATGTAATCCATGAATACGGCAAGAGCATTGTTTAGCCAAAAGGCATCACCAAATACTCATAGTGCCATATCTAGTCCTAAAGGCAGTCTTAGGTATATCCTCACCCCTAATCTTAATCTGGTTGTAACCAGACCTCAAATCTATCTTAGAAAAGACCGAAGCCCCTCTAAGTTGATCTAGGAGGTCATTTATCCTAGGCAAGGGATATTTATTCTTGATGGTAACTTTATTTAGCTGCCTATAGTCTATACACAGCCTCATACTCCCATTCTTCTTCTTGACTAAGAGCACTGGTGCTCCCTAGGGTGATACACTAGGCCTAATGAACTTCTTAGTTATAAGGTCTTCTAACTGAGTCTTAAGCTCACTAAGCTCTAGCGGAGACATCCTATAAGGTGCCTTGGAAATGGGCCCCGTGCCCGATACCAAGTCAATGGTAAACTCTATCTCTCGATCCGGAGGTAAAATGGTCACCTCACTAGGGAACACATCTTGAAACTCCCTAACCGTGGCTACACTGCTCAAGCCAATCCTGGAATCTAGAGTTGAGGAAAGTAGTAAAATAAAATAGCTACTCCTGTCACTTAGGCACTAGGGTACCTGGGCGGGTACTAGATAGAAGAACAGGGGGCTTCTCCCCCGGAAGAGGAGGGAGAAGCGGGAGAGCTGAGGAAAGTAGTAAAATAAAACAGCTACTCCCGTCACTTGGGCACTGGGATACCTGGACGGTACTGGATTAGAAGAACAGGGGACTTCTCCCCCGGAAGAGGAGGGAGAAGCGAGAAGACAACTTCCTTATTAAAGCAATCAAGCATGACCTGGTTCTGAGATAACCAGTTCATGCCAAGAATGATGTCTATGGCCCTTAGTTGCAAACAAATCAGGTCAACCTCGAAGGCCCTCCCTTGTACAACAATGGGGCATTTGGAACATACAAGGGAAGTGGGGATTGCCTCCTTGGCAGGGGTTTATACATTCAGATTATAAAGCAAAGGGGTAACATGCAAACTCAAGTTCTTCACACAATCAAAGGCAATGAAAGAATGTGTTACCCCATAATCATACAGTACAATTAAGGTTTTTCCTCCTAGGGTGCACATACCTCGCATCAGATTATCTGTAGAAGCCGCAACTTCACCACTGAGGGTGAAGACTTTCCCTGTAGCTTGGGGTTTTGGAAGGTCCTTCCTCTTTGGGCATTCGCCCGTCAAGTGGTCGGGTTCCTTACAGAAGTAACAGATCCTCTGCCCAAGCAAGCATTATCCTGAATGCTCCTTACCGCACTTGGGACATTTGGGTACCCCTTGGTGTTGGGCCGGCCGAGTGGCTAAGGTAGTAATGCCTTGCCACTTGGGCCTTGAGCCCTTACCCTGGCTGGGGTCCTCCAGCTTCCTCCTCCCCTTGTTGTCAGGCTGTGGGGGTGGTGCAGCATTCTTCTGGTTTTTCTCAGTAATGTAGCACTGGCTAACCAGGGTGGGGAAATTCTTGATTTCAAGTGTCCCGACTCGATCCTAAAACTCCGGCCTTAGGCCTCCCTCAAACTGGGTACACCTCCACTCCTCATCTGGAATCGTCTGTAGGTACTTGGAGTACTTGGACAATTCTTCAAACTTGGCCACATACTTGCCTACAGTCATGTTCCCCTGCTTGAGTTGAAGAAATTCAGCTTCCTTCTATCGTCGCACCGTTGCCGGAAAGTACTTCTCTAAAAACATAGTCTAAAATGTTCTCCAGGTAACCAGGGTGTCAGCAACAACAGCCTTCACACTTGCCGTCTTCCACCAATCCTCCGCCTCCCCTCGAAGCATGTAGACTGCAAACCCCACCTTGGACTCATCAGGACACTTCATTACTTCGAAAATCCTGTTGAGGTCGCGGAGCCAGTTCGCTGCCACATCCGGATCATACACCCCGTTGAACTGAGGGGGAGTATGTTTCCAGAATTCTGTTAATCGTTGGGCAAACGGATCCACCGTGGCAAGAGTAGGGGTTCCCGGTGGTCTTCGGACGAGCTCTTGCAAGACGATCGCGTTAGCAGCAGCCTGCTCCCAGGCCGCCTCGGCCTGCTGGCGGTTGGACTTCACCCGCTCTCCCATCATTTGAGTGAGCACCTGTAGAACTGCAGCCACAGGATCGGGGGATGGCTCACGAGAAGAAGAAAATGAGGGATTAGTCCTCGGACGACCTCTCATGCCGCCTGCCATATCCTCTACACATCATTAAACAAACATTGAGGTGATCAGTTTCTCGATTCACATAATAATGTATAAAAGAATAATACCAAACTTCAGGAACTCTAAGCCACGGTCCAATTGGATTGAACTGCTCTGATACCAAAATGTAACGTCCTAATTTCTAATTCAAGGATTTAGTCCGTTGGAAACAAATCTTGAATTTCTGAAATTATTTTGCGCCATTTAGATATCGATGTAAATAACATGTACTATTCAAGTTACCAACGATCACTTAAATAATATATGTTATAACCTCTGAATTATAAATACATGCTTGGTCATGAAAGTGGAACATAAAAATCAAATACAGTAACTATCTGGGGATAACCTCATACATGTGTCCTGACACTACAAAGATACCACATGTACAATTGTATCCTCACAAAATACAACCTCGGAAAAGGGCCAATAATCATCAAATACATATATACAACTCCCATCTCAAAATACATCAAAATAAGGAAATTCTGCAGCTAATCTTCTAAATCACTTTCCCGGACGGGGAGGGTACCTGCACATCTAAATAGTCCGCGAAACGTGTGGTGAGACAATTGCCTCAGTGAATATAACTATTCAGCATGCAGTGTGGGGATAACAAGTAGATGTGATGCAACATTCATACATTAATACACAAGCCAAACATGCCTTCATTCTTATCACATAAATTCCAATTCTCAGTGTTGTCCCCAGCATGCAGTTCTCACAGCTGATCCCAGCCGGCAGGTTCTTTTCACTGATTCTGGAGTTAGAACTGAGCTCAAATTACAGGAAACGTCTTCCCTGGGGACGAATCCCACCATTATTTTGGACCAAAGTCAAGTTTTCAAACAATTCTCACGGCCGAAGTCGGCTTAGTTATTCTCACGGCCGAAGTCGGCTTAGTTATTCCAGTTTAAATTACATATGCATAATCTTATGGAAATTTGGGAAAAACCGGAGTAATCAACAGATAACTTTTCATAACCAACCATAGACTATACAAGCTCAATAACAACCATAATTTGTATAAATATCAATAATCATTATTATCATCCAAGAATAACAATCAATCCCACAAAATTCCCCAAAGTCCCCAAAGTTCTCTAACCTAGGGTTCCATAAATAAGCTTATAAATAACTCAAATCATACACACCATCTAACCCTTAACAATTAACATTCAAAAAATATATATAGAAGGGGAAGGAGAGAGTGGGGATCATGAGAGAAATAAACAACATTGAAAGTGAGAGTGTGTGAGTTATACTCACCACAAATGGAAGAACAAAGAAGAGGGATGGGAGGAGATGGTGGAATGACAAGCCCTAGGAGTGTTGGAGCACCTTCACTCAAGCCCTTCTTCTTCCTCCAGCTCTTTCCCTCTCTAGTTTTCTCTCCCTATCTCTCTAAAACCCTAGCTTCGCAAGTAGAAAAGTGACGAGGAAGAGAAACAGCTCGGTCTTTAAATTGCCCCTAGAACCCGTGCGCTTGAGCACACTAAAGCGTGCTTCAGCACACTAAAGCGTCCTTCAGTACACTAAAGCATGCTTCAGCACACTAAAAGTGTGCTTCAGCGCGCTAGTTCACTAAGGCTTCCTACAAGCCCAAAAAGATGTGCGCTGAGGCGCACTAAAGCATGGTTGAGCGCACAATGCACTAAGCTCCCCCAGATGGCCCTGACTTAGGTGCGCTTGAGCACACCATGCGTGCTGGAGCGCACCTGTGACAGAGAGTCACATAAACCTATAGAGTCATGTGCACTTGAGCACACTAAAGTGTGCTTCAGCGCGCCTCAAACAGAGGCTAACTTCTCCCAGACTTTGAGTGCACTTGAGCTCACTAAAAGTGTGCTTCAGCGCACATCAAACAGAGGCTAACTTCCTACTAGAAATTTGGGTGTGCTTGAGCTCACTAAGAGTGTGCTTCAGCACACTAAAAGTGAGCTTCAACACAAGCACTGTGACAAAAACGGGCTTTCAAAACATTTTTTTAAAGCATGTTAAAGCGTTTACACACACTTTAGTATTGGGTGTTGTAGTATGTCATCGACTTGCTAAAGCGTTTAAAAAAACGTTGTAGAAAAGTACATAGTAAAGCGTTTCAATAACCGCTATAGCAAACCATCTTTTCAAGAGATGATTTCATAAAATCGGGTTTTTTAAAGCATTTTAAACGTTGTAATATATATATATATTTTAAAGCTTTTATTTAAATAAATATATATATATTTTAAAGCCTTTATTTAAATAAAGGCTTTAAAAAATTATTATTTTTCTAGATCACTAAAAAAATTGTGAAAAATTCTGAAAAAAATTAGAAAAAAAATTTGAGTCATTATTTTTCATTATAAATAGGTCAATAAGACTTAAGTCACCTGCAGTTTTTTATCAAAATGTCCCAATCCCAAACAACATAATAATTTATAGGGTAATAGTACATTTAAACAAGATCAATTTGAGTTCATAGTCTTCAAAGATTCACCCCTCATCCACATGCATTTTGAGTTCATAGTCTCCAATTTCAAGCTCAAAACACCAATCTTTCACAAGATCAATCATCAAACAATTGTGTAAATCCATCCAACCACATGCATGTTCATCAAATCATCATCTAAACACATTACAATCATCAAAACAATTTTAGAATACATGCAGCCCCATTTTTACTCTCTTGGCCGAGAGCATCAAGGAAAAAGAGAGAAATTTTGCAAAAATTTTAGCTTGGCTTGCATGCATCTAAATCCATCAAACAAACAAGTTTCAAGCACTAAAATAAACATGCAATCATCAATAACAACCCAGCTCAAAGTTCCGAAAATCCAATCTCAAAATAAGTGAAAAAAATTGATTCTTTTCAAGGAAAAACAAGAGAAAAGACAAGGATTTAAGGGCAAATCCTTGACTCTAGTTACAAGGCCTACTAGAGTTCAAGTTCTCCCCCCCCCCCCCTTTACCTAAGAATTTCTCCAAGAAAAAGTGCAGAAAACAGCTCCAAGAACAGCCAAAGACAGCCCCTCAAAGGTCCTCCTTTTGGTCTCCAACAAGTGTTTTAAGGCTAGAAAGTAAGTATTTTTAAGCTTAGGTTCAAAAATGGAACCTAAACTTGGTTGGTGTTTATGGAGAGAATGAAGATTTTGGGAGAGAAAGGGTGAGAGTGCCACGGCCAAGGGAGAAGAAGATGAGAGAAAAGGAAAGTTCTCCTTGTTTGCATGCAACAAAATGAATAAAAAAGGAGAAAAAAAGCTTTTTATATGACATATTCACCTTTTCAAGCTATTGGTGGAATGGAAGAGATGGGAAGACAAGTGTCTCCCATGCATCAAGGCTGGTTGCACGGTCTTTAAGGAGAGAAAGGAAGGCTTGTGCAATTTTTCTGGCCCGGATCAAGAGTATTCGGGCCCTGGTCATGGGATAGGAGGGGCAAAAAGGTCATTTTTCACAAAAAAAAAACCCAAAAATTCCAAAAAAATTCCTAAAAATAGGAAATTAAATTCTGAATCCAAAAATATGAATTTTGATGATTAAAAATAATTTTAATCACTCAAAATCCAATAAAACACTCAAAACAGCAAAAACGGTAAAACACGGGCGTTACATGTGCGCTGAGGCGCATTAAAGCATGGTTGAGCGCACAATGCACTAAGCTCCCCCAAATGGCCCTGACTTAGGTGCGCTTGAGCACACCATGCGTGCTGGAGCGCACCTGTGAGAGAGAGTCACATAAACCTATAGAGTCATATGCGCTTGAGCACACTAAAGTGTGCTTCAGCGTGCCTCAAACAGAGGCTAACGCGTCTCAAACAGAGGCTAACTTCTCCCAGAATTTGAGTGCGCTTGAGCTCACTAAAAGTGTGCTTCAGCGCACATCAAACAGAGGCTAACTTCCTATTAGAAATTTGGGTGCGCTTGAGCTCACTAAGAGTATGCTTCAGCACACTAAAAGTGAGCTTCAACACAAGCACTATGACAAAAACGGGCTTTTAAAACATTTTTTTAAAATATGTTAAAGCGTTTACACACACTTTAGTATTGGGTGTTGTAGTATGTCATCGACTTGCTAAACCGTTTAAAAAAACGCTGTAGAAAAGTACATAGTAAAGCGTTTACCGAAACACTGTAGCGAAAGACATAGTAAAGCGTTTCAATAAACGTTGTAGCAAACCATCTTTTCAAGAGATGGTTTCATAAAATCGGGTTTTCTAAAGTGTTTTAAACGTTGTAATATATATATATATATATATATTTTAAAGCCTTTATTTAAATAAAGGCTTTAAAAAATTATTATTTTTCTAGATCACTAAAAAAATTGTGAAAAATTCTGAAAAAAAATAGAAAAAAAAAATTGAGTCATTATTTATTATAAATAGGCCAATAAGACTTAAATCACTTGCAGTTTTTTTATCAAAATGTCCCAATCCCAAACAACATAATAATTTATAGGGTAATAGTACATTTAAGCTTATAACAGTAAGGATTGAGCATGGTTTTTTTCTCTTTCCTCTCGAGCTACAATTAACTTAGAGTAAACTAGCAAATCGGTCCCTGACTCTGCGGGGACCATGCAGTTTCGTCCCTGACTTTGTTAAAATAACACTTTAGTTCGTACTTTGTTAAAAACACATGCACTTTAGTCCTTATTTCACTAAAAAACATGCACTTTAGTCCCTCACTTTATTACAAAATATGCACTTTAGGGACTAAAGTGCATATGTTTTTGACAAGTACAGACTAAAGTGTTATTTTAGCAAAGTCAGGGACGAAACAGCATGGTCCCTGCAAAGTCAGGGACTAATTTGCTAGTTTACTGATTAAGTTACTTGTTTTTCTATCCATCCAGAAATAGAACCTTCATTAAGATGACATAAAGCATAGATTAGTAATTAATTAAATAAACTATTACAGACACAAGATAACATTCCAAAAGTCTCCAAATACCTAGAAACAAGTAGCCAGTACATAAATATAGCCTGAAGATTCAAGGATAAAAATAATTGCATTTCATGGTGAACTATATAAAATATATTCGTCGGCATTACTTGAGCTGCAAAATATTAAATATACTCAAAGGGGAAATAAAAGGGAAAAAATATGAAGATTACTAATGAACTCTGATATTGATCAAACTTCTAAATTTGCACAATATAATCCCTACCAATATAACTAGTGTTTATAAGTGTACAATATAATCCCTACCAATATGACTAGTATTAATAACTCTGATATTGTTCAGAGTTTGCATCAATCTTCTCTGTTTGATCATAAGTTTGTTATTACCTGAGAATATATTTTTCCCATTTCATTGCTTTCACCTCTCAAATGTTCCTTTTGTAAACCATGTCTCAACATTTTTATGCTTATCAATTTCTAGCTTGATTGACAGGACATCAAGTGCAACATGCTCTTCTGCAACCTTTAAATGGGTCAAGAATGGCTTTCCCAATCCTGATGCTAGTTTCTCAGTGTTTCCATCACTTGAAACAAGTAACTCACATCTACACATTTAACAGAAAGAAAAATAAGGAAAAGAGATTACAATCTCTAATCAGCAGAAAAGCATATAACAAAAAAATAGAAAATACCAAGGAATGCTACCATTACCTTGAATGCCTTGGATACAATTGGAATCACTCTTCAGATCATTTCATGTAAGCAGATGCAATTTTTCACTATCATTTTCGTTTGGCACCAATCAAAATCAGCAAAACTGCACACAAGAAATCCTAAAGTCAGAATGTAGATTCTGCATAAACCAAAACAGAAAAATTCAAGAAAGCGAAGGCTTTTTTCTTTTGCTAAATTTTGTATCAGACAAACAAGTGTAGTCAATGGGTCATTTCGGAATGGCATTACTTTACAAATCTACATTTTCAATCAAGTTGAAAATTATACAAATTCAAATGATAACCCAGATGCACATAAGGTGAATCCCACTTGTTTCCATCTTTATCAGAGAGGCATACCACATAGAAATTGCCACAGAGAGAATCACACTATTGTTCAAGCTTTTTGCAGCAAAGCAAAAACCCAAAATTGCGACAGAGAAATTATAAGAAAATAGATCTGATTCAGCCAAAGACCGAACTTGATTAAAGTTGAATAGATAACACTAAACCAAAAATCCAATACTACCAACCAAGCTAAACCCAGAAACTCGCCAAAATAGAAGCACAAAAACAAAAATAAATAAACAAAACCTGAGTTCTATGTAGCATTATCATGGTTATTCACAAACAAATATGCATATTGTGTGAGGTGAATGAACCTTATGTCAGGGGAAGCACAATTCAAATTTGGTGACTTTGATGCTGCAGAAAGCTCGTTGTCGTAGCATATTGTGTGAGGTGAATCCACCCTGCTATGTTTGGGTGTTAAAGATTCAACCCCTTTCAACTCATGGCTCTCTCCACCAGCATTTGGAATCGCCACCACCACTTCTCTTTTATTCTCCGTCATGCTTACTTCGCCGCCTTGATGCTTATTAGCATCCATTCATAACCCTACGCATGTAATAAAATTAGAGAGTAGCGGAGATTAAAATCCTAGGAAATCAAAATCAAACCCTTAAACAAGTAAAGTTGAAGAAATTAAGACACACTGGCACTAGTAGAGTAGCTTATATAGCTAAAGCAGAGACAGAGATACTACATAAATGCTTGAAATTATTTATATATGTAAAATGGACTGTACCAAGAGCAATAGAGCATGAGAGCAAAGAGATCAAGTGGAGCTGTAAGCAGTGGATGACAGAGAAAGTTGGCTGGCGAAGTTTGAGAAACATAGGTTTACATAAAATATATAATAATAGAATAATACTAATTAGGGGAGATATGAAACTTCAAATATACGTGTGTGTGGATTAGCGTTTGTAAACTTGAGTTTAGATTAACGTGATTTATTAAATATGATTTGAAGGGAACTTGGGTTTGTATAAACGTGATTTTTTGTTTGGATAATTTGTTACAAACGTGAGTTTAAGAAAGTAAATGTTGTTTGGATGATATTTTATAAATCACGTTTGCATATACAATTACTAAAAAGGACATGTGTTTGTTATATAGATTACCATTTTATTAAAATAAATTATATAATTGATTTTAATAATAAAAAATAAAGATATTTATACCATTTTTTATTTTTTTTTTTAAAAAAAACATAACTTCCTTAAAACTTAGAAATAAAATAAAATAACAAAATAAAAGCTTGGTAATAAATGTATTGTTACAGTCACAGTGTCACTCTTTTCCTTTCCTTTCTTTCTTTGTTTTGATTTGATATGAATTGTATCATTGCCTTTCAACTGCACCTCATCATTTGGTCTTCCGCCGTTCACTCATTCTTCCGCTGCCGTTTAATTCACTTCAGGCACCTGAACAGTATGGATGACCCTGTGTGCTTGTTCTTTTACCCTATTGCACAGACAATCCAGCTGCAGCATATCTTTCTATAGTGCAACCGCTCCATCCCTTCAAACTCAGCTTCTATAATGCAACTGCTTCATCCCTTCAAACCATTGCACCTGCTACCTGTGTGCTTATTGTTCTTTTCCCCCGCGGTAACTCAGTATGGTGGAGCTTGAATATGTAATGCATTCCTTGTTTTCCTTGCCTCACCTTCCAATAACTCAGCGCTTCAGAAACCGCGTGCAAGTACTCGCCTAGAAGTTCGCCACCATCTTCGCCTTTTAACAGCTTAACATCGTGACCTCCGGCCACCAGCTTCTGCTTCCATGGGTATAGTTTAGAAAACAGCTGAAGGGTATAAAAGAAAATGAAAAAACGTGCCACACATACTCACTTAACTTGTAACGCAAAAGCTAGAAAATGTTGTGTCTCCACAAACTCAAATTTTCATTCAAACTTACGTAAACAATGCCAATCCAAACAAACTGGAAAAACCTCAACTCACGTTCAATATGGCTTTACGCACGTTTAAGAATGTTGGGCGCCAAAATCTCAGAGAAGGATTACGTTTATGCATTTTCTTTCTCATCATCAAAATCAAACAAGGGACAAAAAATTACAAAACATTTTTGATAACTTAAAGGTAACTTAAAATGAGTACTCTCCCTTACCGGCAAGAATCTCCAACATTTCCTTCACATTGATGTGTTCATTCTACATCAAGCTCGTTTGTTTAATTAAACAAACAAGTCTAAGCTTAAGATTGTGTTCGATTACTTAAATGAGCCCAAACTTAAAAACTTGATATTAAGAGCTCGTGAATAGCTCGCTTATTGTATATATAATAATTAAATAACATAAATATTTAAAATGAAGTAACATTAATAAAAAGTATAAAAAGAAAAATAAAGTTATAAATTTATTTTAAAAAATAAATTATAAAATAATAAAGTAAAATAATTACTCTATATATTTAAAAATAAGTATTGAAATATTTCTTATATCAATAAAAAAGTTATGTATTGAATTTTAAAAAATATAATATTTTAGAATTCTTAACTATATATATCATACATTAAGAATATATTTTGATTTTTATATTATCATTTAATAGTAAAATATTTATTAAAATACTAAATTCAAAAATTTTAAAAATGATTCAATGAAAATTTTCATAAAAGCAAAAATAATGAAGTTATAAATGAGCTAAACAAGTCAAGCCCAAACTTTGTTTTTCTTTAACAAGCCAAGCTCAAGCTTTAAGTTTGGCTCATTTATTAGCTTGAGCCACCAATTTTTATCACAAGCCAAGCTTGAGTTTCAAATACTCGGCTCGGCTCATTTAATCAAATAAGACAAATATTGTAAGGGTAACAAATTTTAGAGATAAAGTTTATAGTAGGCGCTGTATAATTTTTTAGTAGATATTAATGCTTGATTTTATATTTATTTTAATTGAAATAATTATGTATTTTAGTTTTGATTTAATAATGTTTAACTAATGATATTAAATATTGGTATAATTAATACAGTATATAATTGATTTTCACTCATATTTGTTTTACATTTTTCGTGTATATATAATAATTTATTATAATAATGATAATAATAATAGGATTTTGATACTAATTGATTTATGAAAAATAAAAATTAGCGATTTGATTAGAAACTAGAATAGTATCGTACATGGTTTATTTGTTAGGCATAAGGAATCATTTTTTTAAAATATTTTGTATTCATTAAAATATATCATATTTCAATTTTTGTTCACGCTATCAATCAATAAAAATAAATATAAATATTGGTATAATACCATATATAATTAGTGTTCATTATTTAAACATGATAACGCCTGAAAATTTGAAATGATAAAATAGTTGTTAATTATGAAATTGATGATCGTGGAAGGAATAATCAAATGATGAGTAAACTAACAAATCAGTCTCTGATTTTGTGGGGACCATGCAGTTTCGTCTCTGACTTTTCTAAAATAGCACTTTAGTCCATACTTTATTAAAAAACATGCGCTTTACTCCTTATTTTATTAAAAAGCATGCACTTTAATCATTCACTTTATTGAAAAACATGCACTTTATGCATGTTTTAACAAAGTTGGGGACTAAAGTGCTATTTTAGAAAAGTTATGGACGAAATTGCATGGTCCCCACAGAGTCAGGGACTGATTTGTTAGTTTACTCTCAAATGAAAGAAATATTGTCTGTGACACTCCTAGTTATTACTTAGAACGTCACATCTGTTGCACGTGACAAACAGGAATATTATACGAATCGGTAAAAATGTGGAATAATTTATTTATTTTAAATAGATTAGTATCCATCAACCTACCATATTTCTAGTTCCATTTTAAATACTATGAAATATTCTTTCCTTACTTGTAAAATTTATTTTTGAAAAGCGTCGAAGCGTTGCTACATTGTATACACATACATTCATTTAACATAACATCATATGTAGGCAATAAACAGTGCATTAATTACAAACAGAAGTCAGTGTACGCATGAAGCTTACAGATCATAAAATAGAAACATGAGTTCTAGAAGTGAAGTAAATAATCAAAGTGACCTCAACACAAAATACAAAAGGGAGATCACAAAACTCATAGCTGATCACAACTAGACTCAAGGTACAACTACTCTACTCCTCGTCGCTCGGCAGAGAGGGATCCTCATCTGACGAGTCGTCAATGATGATCATCCCCATCGCATCTGGAAGAGGGCAATCTCGCGCATCAGAATGTAAGGAACGAGAACCGGATGCCTCCGAAGCAGGTGAGTATCGCGAGGAATCCGAATCGACGAGATCTGCTACACGTGACGAGCGGGATGCTACAAAAGAGGCCTGGCGACGACGGGACCGACAAAAAGTAGTATAGCCCACCAAGTTTGGCGGCGTCTGAAACTCCAACGTCAACGGAACAACAAAATCTATCTTTGGCAGCAAAGGGAGGCCGGGGTGAGTGATGATAACGCGAACCTCCCCAGTGAAGACACATCTCCTAGGTATGTTTGTCACTCTCCACGTGCCCCTCGGCATCCATCGAAGCACCACACGCATAGAAGTCATGTTGTGTATCTCTGATGCCATCTGACGTCGTAAAAGAAAGGGTACAACCAAAACGCAACAAAACAACAACAAAGGAAGGGTGAGAACACATCGCATGAACTCACGTGACATAGGATATAGTGTCTAAAGTACATACAAGGGGAATTCACACAATTCAACCAAACAAGCACATACACACATAGTCACAATGATGCATACAACCTATTGCATATTTTGCAATCGTAATACTATATCTTATGCATGAGGGCCCGGGAAAATCACCACCACAGTGCACACAGCAACTGCACGACCTATATGTACAACGTATCAGGAGTTAGAGTCTGTACTAGCATCGGTACAAAGAGCCTTGCTCATATTTTCTTTTGGCCAAATTTTCTTTTGTGAACCTTCCAGACAATCTCAACTGACCCCGAAACCTTGAGAGCGACAGGAATAGTTAAATTTGATTTCCATAAACTCGAAAGTAGGGAGCTAGCCTACGTCTCCTGATATTCCGTTTGGAACTCAACTATCCTCAGGGCTGGCATCCCATTTCAGGACCCGCTGGAGTTCTTTGCAAAACCCAGTGCACCCTTCCCACCAGTTTCACACCCGTACCAACGTGCCACTGCCATATTGGGTCGTAAGGTTTTCAACCTTAGATATCATCAATGCTTTATGATGCATGTCACACATCCAATGCTTCTCAGCATACACATCCTTACAGGAAAAGCCCATTAAATCCTTCCACGTAACCACTCCCCGCGGAACGGCTCCGATTCATTGTCTTTCCTTCACAAGGAGAACCAAACCCCATCTCGGGTTAATCCGCACTCTCTCACTAGGTTTCTCAAGTCTTATGCAAGAAGAGTCTGTTTGTTATAAGTTTTTAAGGTAAGTTGTACTCATGCATCTTTAAAACCAATAATCGCTTTCACTTAAGTCCTATAGCTTGCTAAGGCTTATGGTTGTGTCTTATGAATAGTGCTACATATCTTAATTTATCTTGTATGTATAATTAGGGTTAAGTTTAATCCTTAATCATGGTTAATCTTCATTAATTAGACTATAATTAAGGCTAATCCTTCTTAATTAAGTCTTAATCTTTACTTAAGATCCTAATTAATTCCTAATTATCCCTTAATCTTGGATTAAGCTTTTAATTATACTTGATTAAGGTTAATCATAATTAATTAGTTCTTAACCACCATTAAGTCTTAATCATATTATTAATACCTCATTAATGACTAATGATTACGATTAAGGTTAATCTTCATTAGGGTTAATTAAAATTAATCTTAATTAATTCTTCCTTGCTTGATTAACTTAAGTGAATTGGCTTAGTGGACTTACTTAGTTTAAATCTAAGTCTTGATCTTTATGGGTAGGATTAGAGTTGAAGCTCAACACTAATCCAAGCCCAATGTCCATTTGTTATTTTTGTTTGGCCTTAAGGTGAGTCTTATGAATTTTTTTGAAGGTATTGGGCCTAAACTAGAGGCCCAATGGTTAGGTAACCCATAAGGGTCCATTTTCTTAAGTTACCATCAAGTTACATGAATTTTATGGTGACTTTTATATGGGTTTATTTTTGTACCTGAATTATACCTTGGCATTTTTACTCAAAGTTGTCATTTTTTACCTTTAGTTGTCACTTTAAGTTTTTAACTCTTTTTAACTTATTGGGCTACTAAGGCCCATAAACATAACAACACCAATTCCATCAACTTTTCAAAATCAAACATGTTCATCATCAAGAACACCACCAAGAACATCAAGAACACCATCAAGAACATAATGAACACCAAAATTCAATAAATTCCCCAAAATTGTAAAACTTAAGCATAATCCACTACAATCACCACAAATCAACTTTTTCATGTTATTCCACACAAATACACATATTCTCACAAGAAATTGCATACTTTTTAAACATAGTAAAAAATGGTCCATTTTCATGCATCAATCAAACAAACAAGTTAATTAAATTCAAGTAACACTTTGCATGTATTTATAATCATCATATTAGCATGTTTGAACCATCAAATAAATTTTAGGAACATACCAACACCCTTAGGTGAGCTTGGCCGAACCATATAGCTAAGAAAAGGTAAAATTTTCAACATCAAAATTTTAGCTTGCATGCACTCAAAATGTTCATACCAATACATTTCAACCATCAAATAAATTTTAGCAACATGCAACCATGTTTAAACAATTTTGGCCGAACCATACTTCAAGAGAAGTAGGTTCCAACATGCATTTTTTTGGTAAGGTAAAAGGGTGAGAGGAAAGGTTCAAGGGTCATCCTTTTACTCTAGTCACCAATCCTACTAGAGTTCAAGGTTCTCCCCCCTTTACCTAAGGAAACCAAGCTTCAATCAAGGAAGATGAACTCTTGAAAAATCCACCAACTTCAAAGATTCACCCCTCTTTATGTTCCTCATGATCTTCCAAGTAACTTTCTTCAAAGGATGGAGGTTGAAATTTTGAGTTAAAGGTTCAAGAACCTTTAACCAATTGTGAAGGTGGAAGAAAAATGGAGAAAATGGAGAGTGTGAGGGAGAAGGAAGCTCACGGTTTTGGAAGAGGAAAAATGAAGGGTTCAAAGTTGGTCTTGCATGTAATGGAAGAAAGAATAGGACAAGTGTAAGAAGAAATGATGGCTTTCTTACTTCTTTGACTTAGGAAATGTAAAAGACAAGTTATGTGTCATCCCTTCACATGGCACGGTTTTGAGAGAGCAAAAATGAGGAATTTTGCTAAAATGTTGCAGATTTTGGTGATTCAAATCAAGGGCATTTTGGTCCTTTTTCCAAAAATAATAGGGGTAAAAACGTAATTTTGCACCAAAATTTCCAAAAAATAGGAAATTCATTCCTAACCTTATTTAAACCAATTTTGATGATTAAAAATATTTAATCACTCAAAATTCACCATATCACATAATAGGGGAATTATACAGGCAAAAATGTGGGTGTTACATTGTCCCACATAGAGGTTCTACCCAGCTTGAACATGATTGCCTCCCATGGTGGATACATGTGGTCATGAACAAAAAAAAAAAAGAGAAATATTTTAAGGTAAAAAATTTTAGAAAATATAATTTTTTTATTGGATATTAATGTTTGATTAATATTTATTTTAACTAAATTAATTATGCATTTTAGTTTTTGATTTAATAATATTGAAGTAACGATAAAGATTATATTGAATATTGTTATAATATTGTATATAATCAATTTTTTTATATATATTTTTAATTTCTACGTATATTTAATAATTTATTATAATAATGATGATAATATGATTGATACTAATTAGTTTATGAAAAGTAGAAATTAGTGACATGATTAAAAAGTAGAATAATATCATAGATGGTTTATTCTTTTGGCATAAGAAGATTTTTTTTTTAAATATTTTATATTCATTAAAATCATATTTAAATTTTTGCCCACGCTATCAACCAATAAAAATATGAGGATAAATTTTCATCAAGGCCCTTACTTGAAATTTCGTCATGTGTGTGCGTTTGTAATATTTAACGTGAATGAATAATTTACTATTTCCATTAATGGTTTGCATAATATAGAAGAGTCCAGAAGGTGAGGAGACTCTTACACTACAAGCTTATTGAACAATGAATGCTGACATTTGGTGATGTTGTAACGGTAAATGGGTAGAATTGGGTGTGTTTCAAATAGATTAAAAGCTCAAGGATGTGAAGGTGAGTTTTATTGGAAGATGACACATCATATTATAAATGATATGGCAAAAATTGATTTATTTGGCGAAAAAATAGATGAAATGGCAACATGATAGATCTTGACTCAGCTTTTATATAGATATATATTCATTGTGCCTAATATTGACTCATGTCAAATATGGACCCTCGGATTGAACACAATGACTCCATGTGGCATGGTGGGAGCACTTACGAGCTTGGCGCCCTAGCTTCACAAGCCTTAAGCACGAGGGACTGTGTTCCATGTCGAATACCAACCTATTAATGGGTCGATATTTAGTAGCCCATTTAGTGGAATACAATGGATCAGTGTCGTTTACTTGGCACAATCAATCATCTATGGAATTCAAGACTAAGAGTCTCGTGCTCGGCCTATAAAGCCAAAACGTGACTCTAAGTCAAATTATCTTATACTCTCATACTGATGGGTAGATTCGACACTTGCTAAGAAAAAACACTCTATCGTTAGAGAATTTTGAGAACAATTACAAATGCAATAAATGTCATGATTTCCAATAAAATCTTTTTATTTATTAATTTTATAAATCTTAACCAATATTCATAGAGTACTTGTTTACATGACCCTTATTAAGTTATTGATAATAAACATGAAAAATTGGTGAGCTTTTGTTGTCATTTTTTACGCTTAACTTAAGAAATTGAATTTTAATTCTACACAAAATATACATTCCAACATTTGTCATCCAACCATTAAATCTACAAAAGGGAAAATACACTTAAAGACAAAAATTCTTCACATGTTATTCCAACATTCATATGAATTCAGAGATAATTACACATAAGTTTTTCACCAATACGAAAGAATGTCAGTTTGCCCTGAAAGCCTATACACTCAAGTTTTCTGATGAATCAACAGGCCACACCATGTCTATCCGTGCATGAAACTAAAGTTAATTCAAGGAACATCATCATCATAGATATTGAAAGGCATTGATTCTCTTAATACAAGTAATAGATGACACATTATGTGCGGCAGACAAACACATGCCGATGAGATTTACTGTATAGGAGTTTCATATAACGGCTGCATTCTAGCTACTTACCACGTAATTATTTATTACGGTACTGTGCATTTCATGTCACACTAACTAATTAGTTATGTGTGCATAGCAGCAAGTTACTAGCTGCTGGAGCTAATTCTGTTAGATAGTTGGAGGGAATATGCATTATAGTCATTTATTCCGAACATTACTTACCTTTTCTAGATCTCGTCCAAATTGGCTAGTTCTCATCAAATACCAGTTGGAGGAATTCCAAGTGTGTATACGAGCGTACCACAAAATTACATCATATCAGTGTCACATGTATTTGAGTCGATAAGATGAGAGATCTTAACATCAAAGTAACAACTAGTTAAAAGTTGATACTGCACCCTGTAATCAAATAAATTGACGTGCTCAGGTAAACTGTACCTGATGACAACAACACTCAACAGTATATGAAACAACAATTTTCAATTTGAACTGAAGCTAATGAATCAAACAGAAACGATGTATAATTCTCCAATGAAACTGATAAAATCCTCTACAATTGTCAAGCTAACAGGGAAAAGAAAATGCAAGAACTGTATATGGAATGCAGCTATAAGACTGTTGCAGACTTCACTAATAATCCTTCCAATAAACACACCTGTAGAATTTCAGAGAATGAGTTTGGGAGAGAAAAAGTCAGAATGAAGAAGGAAGAAACAGAAAGCAGCAAGGGAATATTCAGAAAGGTTCAGAGAGAAGATTCACCTCCAACATGCTCAAAACGTGTAATCCCTCAGCCTTATATTCTCTCTCCCCATCCTTGTGCTTTGCCTTACTCTCACGTGTCCTTCTCTACTAACAGAATTTCGCGCCAACGCCTCTGCTTCCCTTATTGTTGTTACAGTATACATTAAGAATTAATGTCTTCGTATAACTTACGTGGTTCATGTTCCACAAGATTTCTAATCTAAGCTTAAATCCATAAGGATATACGTGAACAAAATATCTTCAAGGAGTATAATATTATGGAATTTATGTTAATTACCTCAATAAAAAATAGCTTCTTCGTATAATGCACATGCTAGCTCTCAATGAATGTCAAAATTTGTCAAGCCTTCCATCTTGCATTGCTTGTATTATGGCTGCAAATTCAGTATAATATTATCAATGCTTACATGATAGTGTATTAATATTAAATATCTTGAGTGTAAAATTGTGAAATTTATATGACCTCAATAAAAAGTAGCTCCCTCTTCATAAAGGTCACGCCTGGTCTCAATGAATGTATGTGAAAATGTCCCAAATCTGCCATCTCGGATTGTTTCTCTTATTACATGAACGAACCTCAAATAGTGGTGTGTTAAGGCTACAAAATTCAGTATAACATTAACAATGCTTATGTGTTAAAAGTAGTAATATAATTTTTCTTGTTACTGTCACAATCATGTTCACAATTATTTGTAGTAGTATTATTGATAAATTGAAGCAAGAAATTTATACATATGTGGTAGAATTTGTGCCAGCATTTCATGAACATCTAATAGGTGACTGATGTATACTTTTGTATGATTCTGGCATGAATAGGAAGCAGCATCCATAAAAGGAAAAAGAGAATGATAGCGATACGGGGTCTATTCCTTTTACCCAGCATCTCACCCAAACATTGTTTGCCTCCTTCGTCTACTCTCCCTCTATTCTCACTCCCCTCAATCAAATTCTCTTCCTTTCCCTTACCACTACTTTCTGTTAGTTCAGCATTCTGTGACGATTCAGACTAATTGCATGCATATTTTCATCAAATCCTATAATGTCCTCCTTTCCCAATTCGGCAGCTCAACTGCTTCCTGTTCCTATTTTTTCTGTCCAGAATATATACCATGGTGAATAGGGGCCTAACAAGTATCCGGAAAATTGAAAGGAATTAACAACCTCAAACATAACATGAATTGTGAGGAAATATACAGTGGCAACGGATACAGTCAGGCAACTCAACTTAATAAAAAAGTTAAACAATGCTATAATGTCATTGTGAATGAATTCTAATTACAAAGTACAAACAATTTAAATCGAAAACTTTCTTAATCACTTGTAGTTTAACTTGGTTTCTTTTAACAAGTAGACTACCCTGTATCTGATCTCTCTCCTTGTTGGGGTTTCTATAAATTTACTCCACACGTTAAAACTATCTCAGATAAGAATCTACTTTTCTTGTCGGATATTTACTGCCCAGCATTCAATCCTTTCGATCTTAGGCATATAGCATAACAGCTGTGTGATAAAATTTTCATCTAAGTTTAAGTGGTGTACTTTTCTATCACAAGTTTAGTAAAATCTGTATAAGCTACTGACCAAGATGTCAACCCACTACTGATCAAGTCACTTCCAATCTGGCTTAGCTGAAAATTACCTTGATTCCCTCTCTTGTCCAGTGAAAAGGTTAGCGCAAATCCTCCAAGTGTGAGGGATTAGATGTATGTATAAGCCATAACAAAAACCATCCAAATTCCATGACACAACAGACCAAAGTGACAAGGGATATTGGACAAATGGAAATTGGAATTAGCTACTTACGTTGAATCAAAAAGATCAATTCCAGCAGCAACTCCCAGCAAGATCTGCTCTGTAAAGTTAAAATCAATCTGTATGTGAAACAACTTGTAAACACACTAAATGAAAAAATAATCCATTTTAAGATCAAAAGTGTGTTCAATAGATTAGCAGCACAGAAGTGTGAACAAAATCTGTATGTGAAACAACTTGTAAACACACTAAGTAAGGCACATATACAAACATATATAAACTGCGGAAAAATGAACTTTATTTCCCTTAATCAAATTTGTACAATATAGGAGCATAAATAGGAAAGAAATCAAATCTGTACAATTAATCTAGGCCTAGAAATCAGTGAAAGAATAATTTTCCTATAATTGCTGCAACTAAAAAAGGAAAGAAGATAACTACAGATTTGTACAGCTAGCTGTACAAATCAGAATAAATCTGAATCACAAATAATTAATTGATATTTGACAATCTCCAACACTCCCCCTCAATCTGGGTGATAGATGTCTATCATTCCCAGATTGGTTCTAATACTTTCATATGTGTGTCTTGAAAGTGTTTTAGTTAAAATATCTGCCGTTTGGTTGCATGAAGGTACATGGTCAATACTTATGATACCACAATCAATCTTTTCCTTGATGAAGTGCCTATCAACCTCCACATGCTTTGTCCTATCATGGTGAACTGGGTTCTTGGCAATGCTAATGGCAGCTTTGTTGTCACATAGTATCCTCATTGTATAGTTAGTAGGAATTCTGAGTTCTTCTAACATTCTTCCCAGCCAAATTCCTTCACAAATGCCATGTGCCATGGCTCTGAATTCTGCCTCTGCACTGCTTCTAGCAACTACAGTCTGTTTCTTGCTTCTCCAAGTAACCATGTTCCCCCATACAAAGGAGCAGTAGCCAGTAGTTGATTTTCTGTCCAATGTGCATCCTGCCCAATCTGAATCAGTATATACTTCAATACCTCTGTTTGAATTTTTCTTGAAGTAAAGGCCCCTTCCCGGTGTACCTTTAAGGTATTGAAGGATCCTAGTCACAGCTTTCATGTGGAAGTTGGTTGGATTGGTCATGTGGCGGCTTGCCATGCTTACGGCAAACCCGATGTCAGGCCTAGTGTGTGTTAGGTAGATTAATTTTCCAACTAGGCTCTGATATCTTTCTTTATCTGCTGGTGGACTTTCATCTTCTAAGTTACTCCTTTTGCTGATTCTATAGGAGTAGGTGCTACCTTACACCCAAGCATTCCGGTTTCTTGAAGAAGGTCCAGTGTGTACTTCCTTTGAGACACATAAATTCCATTCTTTGTTCGAGCAACTTCTATTCCTAGAAAGTACTTCAGCTGACCCAAGTCTTTAACTTCAAATTCTTTAGCCAAAAGCATTTTTAGGTGCCTAATTTGATCATGATCATCTCCTGTATTGACAATATCATCAACATAGACAATGAATAAGGCTACCTTTCCTTCCAAGGAGTGTTTGACAAACATAATGTGGTCTGATTGACATTGAGTGAATCCGTCTTCCTTGACAACTCGAGTTAACCTGTCAAACCAAGCTCTTGGGGATTGCTTGAGGCCATACAAAGATTTTCGGAGCTTGCACACTTTGTCTAAGGTGCTGGATGATTCAAGTCCTGGGGGAATTTGCATGTATACTTCCTCTTCTAATTCGCCATTTAGGAAGGCATTTTTAGTGTCCAATTAGTGTAATGGCCAATCCAAATTCGCTGCTAATGAAAGGATAACACGAACTGAATTGAGTTTGGCCACTGGTGCAAATGTTTCTTCGTAGTCCACACCATATGACTGAGTGAACCCCTTTGCCACCAATCGGGCTTTGTACCGATTTATACTCCCATCTGCATTGTATTTGATGGAAAAAATCCATTTGCATCCCACTGTTTTTTTCCCTTCTGGCAGAGTAGTCAGCTCCCAAGTGTTGTTTTTAACCAAGGCTTGAAACTCCTCTGTTACAACCGCTGTCCACTCAGGTTGTTGTAGTGCTTCATGTATATTCCTTGGAATTTGATTGCTGTCAAGTGATGCTACAAAGGTCCTGTACCCCTGTGACAACTTTCCATAGGATACACATTTTTCAATGGGGTGCTGAGTGCAAGTTCTCACCCCTTTTCTCAAGGCAATAGGGATATCAAGCTCAGCTATACTAGTATGCACAGGTTCAGAGTTAGGAATTTGATTACCTGGGGGGATTTCATTTTCCGGAGCCTGGTTAGAGTCATGGCTTTGCATTTGAGATGTGTTGGGTCCTTTCTCCTCCTGAGTTTTCTTTTTCCTAAAATAAACCCTTAAGTCATTTTCTTGTGCAGTAAGACCCTGTTGAAGTTGGTTTGTTTCCCTTGGTTCTGCTTCTTGGACCTCTTCTGGTGCTCCTGGGATTGTTGGAGCAGGTCCTAAAGGTGCTAAAGGTGTTGTTGGAGTAATAATTTCCATAGGTGCTGCTGGTGCAATCTCATTTACTCCTTCAAAAAATAGGAATTCTGCCATTTCAGGATGCATTGTTGTCTTCTCCCCCTGAATTCCAATTTTGGGGGTAATATGGTTGATTTTCAAAGAATGTTACATCCATAGTGTGATAGAATTTTCTGGTTGACGGGGAGTAGCACTTGTAGCCCTTTTGGTGAGGTGAGTATCCAAGGAAAATGCATTTAATGGATTTTGGGTCAAGTTTGCTGCGGTGAGGGCTTAGGTTGTGAACAAAGGCTGAACATCCAAAGATTTTCAAGGGTATCGAGGTGAGAATTCTGCTGGTTGGGTAAAAAGTCTGGAGAGTGGAGTGAGGGGTGTTAAAATTGAGGATACGTGAAGGCATTCTGTTTATAAGGTAGGTGGCTGAAAGTACAGCTTCTCCCCAAAACTGTTTTGGTACATTTGAGGCCATCATGAGTGATCTTGCTACTTCCAAAAGGTGTCTGTTTTTTCTTTCTGCTATCCCATTCTGTTGTGGGGTGTCAACACACGAGCTTTGATGTACAATTCCATGTTTTTGAAGGTAGGAATTCAGCATGGAATTAAAGTATTCACGGCCATTGTCTGTCCAACCTTGATGCTGTTTTGGAACTGTGTTTGCACCATATTATGGAAGTTTTCAAATATTCCTCCTACTTCCGATTTCTCCTTCATGAGGAATACCCATGTGGTCCTTGTGTGATCATCAATGAAAGTAACGAACCATCTAGAACCAGAAATGTTGCTGACCCTTGATGGCCCCCACACGTCACTATGAATCAAGGAGAAGGGTTGAAAGGGCTTGTATTGTTGAGCTGGATAAGTACTGCGAGTGTGCTTAGATAATTGGCAAACTTCACATTGAAAACTCCTTTTATTTTTATTGAATAATGAGGGAAACATTCTTTCCAAGTACACGAAATTTGGGTGGCCTAGACGGTAGTGCCACAACATTACAGAGTTTTCACTATTTGGAGGACCTACTGCACATGAGTTGGCTTTGGGTTCATTTTTGGAAGCTTCAACTTGAAGGAGATACAGTCCCCCACACTCTTTAGCACTGCCAATCGTCTTCCCCGATTCCAAAGTCTGAAATTCACACAGGTTAGGAGAGAACATAGTGATACAATTCAAGTCTTTTGTCAATTTACTAATGGACAGTAAATTGCAGTCAAGTTTAGGCACATAAAGTACTGAATTCAGAGTTATATTCCTAGAGATAACAACTGAACCTTTACCAATAACCTTTGAGAGTGTTCCATCTGCTATTCGGACTGTTGAGTGATCTTGACTGGGAGAATAATCATTGAATAAAGTTATATCTCCAGTCATATGATCCGATGCTCCTGAATCTACAATCCAAGATTGTGTTTTCCTTTCGCTAGCATTTAGAGCAGATGAAAAATTACCTTTTTGTGCTAATGTTGCTGTACCACCATTTTTCCTTGTATTTAGCATGGTTTGCTGAAGTAGTTTTTGTAGGAGATTTGAGTCCCCCTTCTTTGGTTCTTTGGAGTCTCCTCTGATGTATCCTTCCTTTCCCTTTCCTTGAAGGAAGATGCGGACAGATCGAGCCCATTGGATGAAGTTTTGGCCATTCAATTTGTGGCCTATGATAGGAAGAGAGGGACCTTCGATAGAGTTGGCTCTAAGGAGTGCACCAGTCTCCATGTTGACTGAGTTTTCTGGTTTTTCACCTTCCATCGTTGGATTGGTGAATAAAATTTTAGGGTTGGTTCAGATCGTGCTTTGATACCATGCGGAAAAATGAACTTTATTTCCCTTAATCAAATTTGTACAATATAGGAGTATAAATAGGAAAGAAATCAAATCTGTACAATTAATCTAGGCCTAGAAATCAGGGAAAGAATAATTTTCCTATAATTGCTGCAAGTAAAAAAGGAAAGAAGATAACTACAGATTTGTACAGCTAGCTGTACAAATCAGAATAAATCTGAATCACAAATAATTAATTGATATTTGACAATCTCCAACATAAACATCGGTTGCATAACATGAACACCCTAAACCAACTGAAACTTGAAGTCCATTCAACCGCAAAAAGCACTTTCCACATCCAAAACAGCACTTGTTTTGCTTTAACCATTACTCCAACTTGACATTTCTCAATTTGGTCCTCTTTTTCCTGGCTTCTGCTGCATCAGGAGAATTTGGGACCTCCCTCTTACTTAATACCAAGCTTTTGTCCACTGCAGACGATTCTCCACATGATTTTGGAGTGACATCAACCTCAGTTGTAGCAGAAGAGTAGCGAGGTGAGAGATCAATAACACTACTCTTCGTTTCATTATCAACCAACTTTGAAAATGCCGGTGCAAATTTCAGTTACAAATTGGAGATCACAAGTTATTATGACATGCTAAGTACCACACTATGAGCACTATCTAACACGTCAAGGTTGAGGTGTTTGAGTGAAATTGCTAATGGTTTAGTAATGGTTACCTTAAGGGGGTATCATCATCCACGTCATCATTGAACTCATTGATAATGGTTGGGTCAGTACAAACATTTTTCACTTTAAAAGAGTCATCCAAATTGATAAGAGCATCATCCTTCCTCTCAACACGGAAAAGCATCTCCTTACCAACCAATGCATCAATCTCGCTGGGATATTCCCCTAAATCCGTTTCAATCTCATGAACTGCCAAGCTGTTAACAATAATTTAGTAAAGCAAAGTAAATAGCTTGCATTTAAGGTAAAGTTTATAGCACATGTGGGCAAGATCAAGACAGAAAAGTCAATGGTTGCTTTGTGAAACCTTAAAGCATGGTACCTATTTTTAAAATCCACTGCGAGTGGGATATCAGGATTCCACACAAGCTTAGTTGCATTCATAATATTTTGAATCCCAATTTGACCTACAGTAGAACACATGGAGGAAGCTTTAGTCCCAATTTAACATACAACACGCAGAAAGTTTAATAGGGAAATGCACTACTTCAAAAAAAAAAAAAACTACACTTTACCCTTGTAGAAATTCACTCTAGCTAAGTGGATGATCACAACTGGAAGCCCAGACCTGGGTTGAGAAAGACACTCCATGACAGTATCGATCATATCACCAAAAAATAGCTAATCTGATCTCACCCCTGCTTAGAAAAAACAAAGAACCCTATAATATGCGAAATCATACAATTTGGAAGGAATAAATGGAAGTGCAAAACTAAACCACAAAGATTATAACAAAGCAAATAGAAAAACCGGTGCGGGCATAGAAAGAATACATTTCATCCACTAAATGAAGTAACATTAGACGCTTTTGAATTGCACCCTTCACCCAAGATATCTCCTCAGAAACAGCAGTCAAGATGCCCATGAAATCTTCCATAATATAAAAAAGGGAAATTAGAAGTGACTATGAAATATCATAAAGATTTAAAATGCGGACAATGTTAATTCATGACAGTTCACCTAGAAGGTACTCAGAGAATCCATTAGTCCTCATGATTTCGTCAGTTTTCTTAGAGACAAACCCATGCCTGGAATGGAAGCGTTTTCACTGCAAATTACGTTGGTGTTTACATTAAATAGGATCTTATGATCATGGCTAGCAGCCCTAAGTTTCCACCGTTCTTAATGACACTGAAGTTGGTGATCTTGTAAACACGACCCTCCACAACGATCTGTGCAAACCTTTGCATATTTTGCTTCTACACAGTCCCTTCAATCAGACCACCCTGGAATTCATGAGAGCATGCAAAAATGAGCAAACCTCAGTACTGATAGAAACATGTATTGCAGGAGTAATATCTATTCACTTGTTAAAAGGGTACGTAAGAAACAGAGGAAAATAACCTCTTCATCAAGGAAAAGCATCTGCATGGCAAATGGATCATTAGGGGTTGCAATGGCGGCCATATTCCACACTCTCATAACCTTAACTTTCAACCTCCAGTTCTCTTTTCTACCACACAAACTACTAATAGAATGGAATCCAGCTGACACCAACGCCATTAAAGCTTCGATTATAAGAGAAAAACTTCGTATAGTGAGTAGCAGAAAGTAAGAAGAACAAAGAGGCAAGAAAATAAAATGGGGATAAGGACCTATTTATAGATTTGGCTTCCCACTGTGTTCAGTAAGAAAATCCCTCCAAAATTTCACTCCATTTAAATTTCAAAAGATGAAGACAAACATTACACAAAGACCCGCCAATAATTTAGATCACATCACAGAGCTTAATTAAGCGTGCATAAATATATATAATTCAAATTTTAAATACGAACCACCTTTCAAAGGGATTTTATTAACCATTATGTTTAATGTTAATCCGGTGAAATATTTTGTTTCCCGCTATAGCGAAGCATTACTGTCCAATTTTCTGTTCAAGCCTTGCGTTAAATCACATAATCGACTTTATCCTGTCCCCTTATTCAAGTACAAAATTTTAACCCTCATCTAAAATCCTTATCATATTACCTCTTAATAGAAACTGATACCTACTATGTACAGGTTTTTAACCACAGCCCAACTATTAGTTGTAATAATTACATAAGCTTTTATGGATTTCAAATAGATTATATTGTCAGAAAATCTACACAATCCCCGTAAAAAAACTGGCGCCAAAATGGTATGCATTATCAATAGGTTCAAATGCAAACATTAAAATATTGTTAAATGAAACTGAATTACCACAAAAAGCACACAACCTGGAGGTGAATAGTGCAGTTAAATAATAAACAACCTATAGAATTGTTATAATTATAGATAGAGTGGATCTTGAAGCACTATATAGGGGTAATGGACTATCAGTTCCCATTAAATATGTTGGTTGCTCGCACTTCACATCACCTACACACTCACACACAAAGTTAGTAATGAAGAATTTGCGGCTGGTTCCCACTATAACTCGCAATATGTTAAACGGCAGTCAGTTTACTAAGGGTAATTTAGTATTTTTTTTAGTTTCATCCTTACCATTGTCTTGTCAAATCACAGGAGACTAATCAAAGTCTGCTAGAAGGATATCTTGGACCTTATGGATTGTACAAATTTTGTAATCTACAGCTGATCGCCAAAGAAATCCTGCACAATATCACTTCACTATTTCTAGTTTTCCTTTATCAATTCATACCAATAATACTTCTGTAAATGATAGTTCACAGTACTCTTTGTGGCAGACGTTTAGGTTAGTCTTTGATTGTAAAGAAGTTTTTAGACACTTGTTATATCCTTTTTATCAACAAAGGTGTATATGATGCCTGGTTGAAAAAAAAAAACACAAGAGCTTTAGTCTGTCTTCCTCCAAATAGAAAGCTATAGGCTGCAAACTAGTTTTAAGAGTTAAACAAATCCAGATGGCACAGTTATCCGTTACAAAGCTTGTTTAGTTGCTAAAGGGTTTCATCAGCAACCAAGGTTTGATTACACACAGGCATTTTCTCCGATTGTCAAGTCTGTTACTATTAGATTTTGGACCTGGGCCTAACTCAACCCAAAAAGCTAGCTTGTAGGGTGAGGACCCGCCCAAAGTTTATATACTTTTATTTGGCCTTATCTCTAGGCAATGTGAGACTCTAACAGTTGCCATTCGAATTCTTCTCATTTTGGCTCTTACTTATCATTGGGATTTTCAAACACTTGACATTAACAATGCTTTTCTTAATGGATCTCTTGATAAGGAAGTGTACATGACCCAAGCTTTAGGCTTTGAATGTTCTGATTCCACTCGTGTGCGAGCTTCATAAGCCTCTCTATGGCCTCAAACAAGCCCCTGTGCTTGGTTTAAGAAGCTCTATTCCACTCTTATTTCCTTTGGCTTTACTGCTAGCAATTGTGATCCATCTCTGTTTATTCAATCTACACCTACTCACAGTCACAACCTCTGTCTTGGTTTATGTTGGTGACATTATTGTCACATGGGCTTCAAAATCTCATTTTTGGAACTTAATTTTTCAACTCAATACAACTTTTGCCATCAAGCTTCTTGGCAAGCTTGACTTTTTTCCTTGGTATTTAAGTTACTCACCTATCCAACGATGCTTCATTCGTGTCTCAAGCTAAGTATAGTAGAGACCTCCTTAAAAAAGCTGACTTGCACCATGCCCGGCCTATATCTACTCATATGCCTAGGTCTAAAAACTGTCATATTTTCTCTCTCTCAGAATGTCTCTTTCTCTTCTCTCTAACCTTTGTCTCCTTCTCTAAGATTGAGAGAAGAGAGAAAAAAGGGAGATAGGGTGATGGGCCTCGGCAATGTGGGCCTACAATTAAGGATGTCTACTGTAAAAAGAAAAATAGAAGGACAATTTGGGAAAGATAGGGGATAGTTAGTTATGCAGGACTCTGACAAAATGACACGTGGCAGCAGCAAAATGAAGAGAGTGATGTTGGAATCATGAATATGGGGGGTACAGTGGTAGTGGGAGGAAGAGATCATTGTGGGAGAACTTGTGGAGTGGCTGGTGCCATAGGGCAGAGGAGTCGGAGTCTCCTCTGATTTCTTTTCTCTTTCTATTGTTCTTAGTTATTTCACAATTCTGCTATCGTTTGTTGTAACCAAAGCTTAATCTCTGGAGTCTTTCCCATTATTTTAATAGTACTTGATTTCTATCGTAGGGACTATCAAGGGAAAGAAGGGTGATTGTTATGGTGGATTCCAAAGCATCACACAATTTTTTATCCTCAGAGTTAGTGGAAGAGCTGCAGATTCCGGTTGAAATGATCCAAGGCTATTTGTGGAAGTAGGAAGTGGACATGACTTGGAAGTCATGGGGTTTGTAGAGATGTGGAGTTACAACTTCCAAATTTGAAGGTTTTGCAAGACTTCTACTTGTTAAATTGATAGTGGTGGATGTAATTATTGGGATTTGAATGGCTGAAAAGCTTGGGAAAATTCAATGCAGATTTGAGACACATTTCCTAGAGATTAAGGACAAGGGACAAGTAATTGAGGTAAGAGGGGACCCGCAGTCTATCTATGTAGAGTTTGGCATGATTAATATGGTGCTACCAACAGATTTAGCTATGCCCCACAGTAATTAAGGAGCTTGTAGAAGAGTACGAGTATATTTTTGCGAATCAACCACACTCCCAACCAAAGAGGACTTGTGACCATGCCATTGTTTTGAAAGAGGGAGCTGTTATCCCTAATATTCGACTGTATCGACATCCCCATAGTCACAAGAAGAGATTGAGAAGTTATTCCAGATTATGTTAGATGCAGGTATGATAAGGCCTAGTTTGAGCCCTTACTCCAGCCCATTGATTTTGGTTAAAATGAAAGATGGGAGTTGGTGTTAGTTGGATCTATTTCTTCGGTCCAAAGCAGAAGTTATTCAATGTTTAAGATCTTTTGGCCTATGTGAAAATCAATTTAATACCTGTATCAAGATATTATGTACTGATTCTGGTGGAGAATACATTTCTAATGACTTTTAGGTATTCTTACAACAAAAAGGAATTATTTCTCATCAGCGTTCATGTCCATATACACCCCAACAAAATGGGGTTGATGAACGCAAAAATCAACACTTGATCGATGTCACTCGAACCTTGTTGCTTGAATCCTCTATTCCTCCGCGTTTCTGGGTTGAAGCACTTATCCACTATGTTTACTTGATTAATCTTTCTTCCCTCTCAGGCCTTTTAGAATTTGATTCACCCTTCTCTCACCTCTATATGTCTCCTAGTGATGATAATCTTCATACTTTTGGGGTGTGTGTTGTTTGTTCACTTACCACCAATAGAACGTCACAAAGTTGGTGCTCAATCTGTTTTGTGTGCATTTATGGGTTACACCTCCACCCCAAAAAGGGTTCTTGTGTTATGATGCAACTGCTAATCGTTTCTGTGTCTCTCGAAATGTGAATTTCTTTGAGAATAAATATTTTTTTCCATCTCACACAGTTTCTGCTATTCTTCCTATGCTTCCTGAATTTAACAATGTTCCTTGTTCTATAGAACGTTTTTAAACCAGGATTTGTGTATACAAGACATCAGTCCACTTTGCCTCCTCTCGATCGTGACTTTTGACCCCTCTCGATCCTCCACCTGAGCCTGCATCTCAGACACTTAGGAGATTTGTTTGTTTTTTCTCATCCACCGGATAGGTATGGGTTTGTCACACACCTTCTCTGTCAGATTCATTCACTACTCGTCTAGTAGGATGTGTCCAATCATGGCAAGTTTGGACAAAATACAATGCCTATTTTGACAAAGTAACAGAGCAAAGGTAAGACAACTCAGACAGGTACTGAAGTGTGAAGAATGGTTCAGATTCTGTTGCAAATTATTTGTTGCGGATTAAAACAATAGTAGATGCACTTGCATCTATTGGATGTCCTGTTATTAGTCAGGAATATTTAGATCTACAGTTGGTAGGATGCTGGTAGGATTATCTTAAGACTTTGAATCTTTTGTAACAAATCTGGTTAGCAAGCTTGAACCATATAGTGTTGATGATGTTGAGTCAATGATCCTTACACATGAGGCAAGGCTTTAACAGCTGAAGAAGAGTGTATCAGTTTCTTTTTCTGCAAATGTTGCTCACAAACATCCTCCTGGATTTGCTCCTAACAATGAAGTTCCTCAATCTCAATGTACTTAATCTTCAGACAGCACTCCAGTTCAGTCAGCTAATCCAGTTTATTCTCAACAATTCAACTCACAATTTCAGCAGCAGAATTTTCATCCTCCTTATAGAGGCAGAGGTAGAGGAGGCAAATTTCGAGGAAGAGGAGGTAGGTCTAATTACAGATCCTATCTCTATTGTGTAATATGCAATAGATCTGGACATGCTGCACAATTATGCTATTAGCATTTTAGTTACAATGGTCCAGGAAATACTGCACCACATAGCAATTATTTTGGTGCAAATTACTCTAATAATACTGGTTACTTCAATGGTCCTACTAGTACCTTTCATAATCATGCTACTGGTCGACATACTGGTGGACAAAATTCTCTTTTCCTCACTACAATCTTGGTAGAGTTAATATTGTTGATGGTTCACAAAATATTCCTCAATCTGCTTGCTCTTTTAAATCTCATCCTCAAGCACACTATGGTACAACAGCAGATCCTTGTGATCACAATTGCTATACTAATGTTACTCATACTAGTCATGGTTCTCGGCCGCAACAACCTGCAAATTTGGATTGGTTCCCTGATTGCGAGGCTTCTCATCATATAACTCCTCGCTCACAGCTAGTGAACAATAAGGTTAATCTTGATGGAATGCACTTAATCTATATGGGTAATGGACAAGTTGTTCTTATTAAATCTTTTGGCACAACTCACTTCACATCACCACTACAGTCACACAATAAGTTAATTCTGCAGAATCTTCTTCATGTTCCACACATCATACGCAATTTAATGAGTGTTAGCCAGTTTGCAAAGGACAATTCAATTTATTTTGAGTTTCATTCAACTCATTGTTTTGTCAAATCACAGGAGACTAATGAGGCACTCCTTCAAGGCGATGTTGGAGCTGATGGATTGTATAAATTATTAAATTTTCAAATCTGCACTTGATCACTGCAACTGCTAGCAGTTCTTCCCCTTATGTTGGATGTAGTTCAATCAATCTTGTTAGATTGTTATTATTAGTGTATCATATGATAGATATGGGCTTGGGTCTATCACTATGTATATTTGTAAATACACTCACCAAATCATTGAGGGGTCCTAGGATTGATTATATGTAACAAGCTTGGTGCATATGATTTATGTGCTCCAGCTTGAGGGGGAGTGTTAGATTGTTATTGTTAGTGTATCATACGATAGATATGGGCTTGGGCATATCACTATGTATATTTGTAAATACACTTGTGTGTGTGTGTGTACTAGTAAGTGACCCGTGCCTTCGCATGGGTAAATTGATGGTGCGACTTATGTTGTTCGTGCTTCTCACGGGATAAAACATTAGTAAAGATAAATACTTAGAATATAAAATAAATAAATAATATTAATGTAGAGTTCATTTCATGTAGCGAGTATAAAGATGTTGGCAGGACTTACTCTTAACAAAAGTCAATACTTTCTCCAAGTTAACAACAATGTCTGTCTATCCAACTTCTACTTTCCCTCCAAGTTCATTCTTCATTTTTTTTCAATTTAAAAATTCAAAAGCAAAAGGTGTTGTATTGATAAAAAAATTCAAAGAAAAAAATGAGGTTGAGAACGAAAAAATTATTAGTTAAATGTCTCATTCTTTCTTCATATCTAAATTTACTTTCTAAAAAAAAAAACTATCAAGAATTTACATTGACCTCATAGATCAAAATTTAAAATTTGTAAGGCATTAGATATAAATAATCTACATTTTCTTGAGTTCATTTATTTTTTCAATATCAAATAGTTCCAAATAAATTCATTATCCAAAGTATTAATAAGTTGTACATTTATAGGCGTGACTTTGTTATAATGCTAAACTATTCAAATGAAGAATGAAGAGGAAGTATTTAACCAATAAACTTGAAGAACTTATTTGTGAATTATTTTTAATTAAATTGACTTATAATGTAATTATACATACCGATTAAAAGAATATAAAGAGTTTATTTTAATTTTTTGTACATTATAGTGTTTTTTATCATTGTCTAATAATATTATTAACTATAAATAGCAGTCATACAAAGCATTGGTTGGTTCAATGTTTAAATAAAATACTAAAAGTTGTTTAAATCATAAATAATGAAGATAAATACGGGATTCAAATTAAAAAAGTGCTATAAGATATATAAAATGATCAAATTTGTTTCAATGTTTTTATCTTCATATGATTTAATTATTGGGATATTAAGTAACTAACTATCCATTATATTTTTTTCATGTAATATAAAGATCCTAAACTGTTGTGTACATAATTAAATATTTACTTAAAATCTTATGTTAATTAAGTATTGATGCCATTATATGAAGATAAAAAATACAATTCACTATTTAATTTTTTCCTACTTTAAAATGTTTTTTTAAGGTTTTTATAAATATGTTTAAATCATAATTAATTTTTTTAAGGTTTTTCCTACTCCGGCACTATGATCACATCACATGAGGATTGTGCAATGCAATGCAAAACCTCTAATAAGACCCTCAGTTTTATAGGCAAAAATATAGACACTAATTTAATCCATTTTTTTCTTTCAGAATTTCTATTCCTAAGCATACAATGCCCCTTCCCATGAAGAAATTTGTCATCTATCATGCATTGCACTCAAAGCAGTCCTAAACCATACACGAAACTACAAGGGCATATAGAAGACTAATGGTAATTTGCAAAAGCATGAAGTGTGTGAATTATGAGCTTGCTAAACAAATTTTAAGAGCTTAAGACAAGTATGAATCAAAAAAGCAAGTTAAGCATGAATGGATTGTAGGAATGAAGATCACAGTCACAATAGATCAAGTTAGAATTCAGCGGTCATATTATTTGAGTAAATTAGCACTTCCGTCCTCGACTTTTATTGCGTCTTACTGTTTGTCCCCGATTTTTATAAAATAGCCCTTTAGTCCTTGATTTTATTAAAAAATGCACTTGTCCCTAAAAGTGCATGATTTTTAACAAAGTCAGAGACTAAAGTACATGTTTTTTAATAGACTTAAGAATCAAAGTGCATGTGGCAAGGACTAAAGTACTATTTTGGAAAAGTCAGGCACGAAATTGCAAGACAATGTAGAAGTCGGGGGCGAAAGTGCTAGTTTACTCTATATTATTCGCACATCAGTAATCACACTATGTATATTGCATGCCTTAATATATATTTTAGTTAAGTGGGTGAATATAAGGGTCTGCAATATACTCACGTTACTAAGTTTGTCTTGTATATATAATTAGTGAATTGTAATTAGTATATAACTTACATAACAGCATGATAACAACATACTTGACTACATCAGAACCTACAGAGGAAGCAATCCCTTATTGTTAAATGTAAGGGTTAGGAAAAGGTAAACAGGAAAGAAAAATCCTCCTGGATATATTGAGCCCGTTTATTTAAAATTATTTGTTAAAAGAATCACTTCTTTTTAAAAAAAATCACTTATATAAATTTTTAAGATGTTTGCCTAAACTTTTTTCAAGAAGCAGAATCAGAAAATAATCAGTTTTCTGCTTTTTTTAAGAAGCAACTTAGAAGCAGAAGCAACTTAGAATTGCTTCTTGAAAAAAGCAGTTAAAATAGAAGAGAGAGAACCCCTTTTAACAATGTGAAAGCATTTATTTAACAATGTGAAAACATTTATGGTAAGAAATAAAGTGTTTTTTTATGATTGTAGCCAAACAAAAATTTATTTCTGATTATACAAGAATCTCTAATATAAAATCAATTTTTTTAAACAATTTAAAAAAAGTACTTTTTTTAAGCACAAACAAAGTGGTCCATTATAGACAAGATACCATGAACATCATAAGGGGGAACTGATAGATAAGAATACACAGCAAGCATGATGAACAGTGACATTTTGAATGATATAAATAAAATGCCTCCCCAGGCTGGAGATATAGAAATGAACATGTTAACCAATGGTTACATTATGCTATGTGAAAATTACAATAATAATCAAATAATAGTCAACCATGTAACTGTTCGCAAGCAAACAACATTGGGACTCCATAATAAATGAAACCATAACCCCTTTCCAATTGGGCAGTAGTCGCTTCTCCATATGTGGTCCATTTGTAGTTTAAGAAAGCAAGAATGGAAAGCGTGAGAAGGATGAAATATGAATTTGAATGAAAAAACAAAGAACTTCCTTTCACCCCAACTTCCCCAGCTTTTTGCAGTCTCGTAAGGTGTATCAACCGAGTGCTTATTATATGTATAGATGTTAACAAAATACATATAACTTTCTTAGGCATGAAAATAGGTCATTAATATTATTAATAAAACAGATGAACTTCAAAATAAAACTTTGTACAGAAAAACGAGTAATGCAAACACAATTATTATGCAGTGTACCAATTTCAGAAATATCAGGGAACCTGCTCAACAGGTTCTGAGGAGAATGTCCCGGTGTCCCAAAACCAAAGAAATAAAACATTGAGCCCCTTTGTTTAAAAAAATCTTAAAAAAACACTTTTATGAAAATAACAATTGTAAGAATGATTAAGATGTATGTTTAAACTTTTCTAACGAAGCAGTAGCAGAATTAGAAAATAATCAGTATTCTGGCTTTTTTAAAAAGGAACTCAAAAGTGCTTCTGGAAGAAACCAGTTATGGTAAAAGAGAGAGAAAAGTTTTAAAAAATGCGGAAGGTATTGTAATGCATATGAAAAAGCAACTCAAAGTTGCTTCTAAGTCTCATGCAGTTGCGGTAAACGACAAATAACTACCTACATAATAGTTACCATGAAGTCATGCATATGAAGAGATTAACTTGTGGATATAGAAAACAGTGTAATTGTAGAAGTAAAAATGAAAACAAAAATATCAATAAAATGCACAACCCAGAAAGTAATTGCATGGAAGGCAATGTAATAATACCAAGACATGCATATGAAAAGATTAATTATGGATATAGAAAACAGTGTAATTTTAGCTTCTAAATAGATAAAATGAAAGAAAAGTGTTAATAGCTACTCAAATTGATAATTTCTTTGATCATATTGTTAATCTTTAGCAGCAGCGAAGGTTAGCTTATGAAGATGCTACTCTTTCAATGCAAAGTAGAAGATGTAATGGTTTGTAAAAAGAAAGTTGAGCATGACAAATATCTATGTAACCAAAAATGGTGCAACCTGGGAATGAGAAGAAGTCTGTCCTTCTTATAGCAGATTATACTATATTGAAAAGCAGATAATACAACAAAGGCACCAAACAAGATTGTGATCACAGCGGTGAAGTTGACTAGTAAAGAGAGGAACCGTATTTTGCCAATCCTGAGTTATCAAGGAATGTGAGCTTCTCCCGAAACCCAAGAGAAGCAGTGCCAACAGGCAAGACATATACAGACAAGTGACTAATATTATAATGAAGCAACTTGTTTAATTTGTTATCAGTGACTAATATTGTTAATCAACTTATAAGTAATTTGTTAAACAAAGTAACAAATACAAATAAATGTCAGTACATACAAGTCCACCACATCCTGTTAGTGAATATTATTAGTAATAGTTGATTCTGTTTCTTATTATTCCTTTTTGTATTTTCTCTTTCCTGTTTTAGCCTCAGGCAGGCGCGTGGGTGTTTACCCATGTGGTTAGTTATATTTAGATTGTGTATCAGATTCTGATCTAGAATAGATTAGATTCCTGCTGACTCAGCATTCTGTTATTAGTCTATTGATGTCCTGAGTTGTATATATATACCTCTCAGCTCTTGTATTCACCTAAGCAAATATTTCAGAATATAATATCATTTTCTTTGGCCATGTTCCTGATTATAAGTTCCTGGTTGTGCCTGTTTCCCTTTCCTAAGGCCCTATAATTCTCACAAACTGTCTTTTCACTCTAAGGAATGTATCTTTTTGGGGTACTCTTCTGATCACAAAGGTTACAAGTGTCTTGCTTCTGATGGCCAAATCTTTGTCTATAAGATGTTCTATTTAATGAGCATCGTTTCCCATTTACTTGTTCCTTTTTTCCCTCTCCTCTTACCTCGGCCCCCCCTTCTGTCTCTTTTCCTATTTCCCAAATTCGACTCTTTTCTGCAGCACCTCTTGCTAACACTACAGCAGATTCTGTCGCTTCTTCATCTTTCCCTACTGCACCTATTTCTGTCCCTCCACCAAGTTCACCACCCTCATCATTACCTACTTCCACTCACACCTCAGCCTTGTCCACCTCTCCACCTATGTCCAATTCTTCACCTCCTTCCCCCTGTCCAGCCTCTACTTTATCCAACCCTTCTAACATTCATCCTATGATCACTCGCT